>CM026574.1:4956410-5108910 GCA_015143295.1 Tetracentron sinense | reverse complement strand
TACCTTTATTTGATCTATAAACATTCATTTTCGGGAAAAATTATCTCAAAATTCAACAATTTATGTTTTTGCTAAAACAACACCCCTTTTAGAATTTTTGACATTCATGTACTTAGTCATTTTAAATTTTTACTTAAGATCATTAAGGAATAAGGCATCACATATATTAAAACGCATCTTTGACCATTTAAACCCTTATTAATCGTATTGATGACATGAAAGAAAATTTGGGTCTCTACACTCTACATGATCCCACTATTATGGGGTAGAGTTGACATCATTGGCACACTTGGGGTTGAGAATGGTGAGGAAGCAGGGTGAGGAGACTCTCATGAAGTTGGTTTCTATGAGAAAGCCACCTTGAGGAAGACCAATAAACAAGTGTATCCTGAAGAAGAAGAAGAAGAAGAAGAAGGAGGAGGAGGAGGAGGAGGAGGAGGAGAAGGAGAAGGAGAAAAGGAGAAGGAGAAGGAGAAGGAGAAGGAGAAGAAGAAGAAGAAGAAGAAGAAGAAGAAGAAGAAGAAGAAACCAAGATGAAATTACGATTGCTGGTCTTCTGTTCAATAAGAAATTAATCACGATGGATAACTAAATCTAAAATTTTATAGTCGAACCGTTCAACCCTTAGCCCCTCCCTGTAATATACTTAATTTTGGTGGAAGCCACTTGGTTGATAGGCAATGGCAGTGGCACGTTTGACCATGCCTCCATTGTCAATTAGAGTGAAGTGGTTGAAGAAAACTTTCAAAATCTGCCCCCGGTTCCCATTTTGGAAATCTGAGATGGATGGCTTATGATGCTACAATCTTTTCTTATAGTATCGAGGTACAGTTGTTGCTATGTTTTGCGACTGGAAATGGGAAACATATTGTATGGTCGGCTTAGAAGCTGACCTCGTGATCTCATTGGTCCACACCCATTTTTTACTACCTATCAACTGTGGTTAGGATTCACTCACCCCTTAGGGTTAAACAATCTAACCATGGTTTTTATAAAAAAAAAACGAATTATTAACTTTAATTCAGTTAAGCTTAATCATGATTAAATAAGTGTTAAAAGGGACATAGGGACACTGTGGTGATCAGCTTAGAAGAGGACCCTGAGGTCCTCTTCTGAAGAACTCTTTTGCAACAGTTGGATGATGATTTCGATGCTACTTATTCTCCTAAATTTCAATCCTACTTATTCTCCTAAATTTTTCTGCGAGACTCTTAAGTTTAGTTGACGTGAGAAAGTATGATTAGGGAGGAGAGTAGTGTTCAAAAGGCATGTGTCGGTTATATCTTAATCCTCAACTTCAAAATATTTTTTCTTCTATTTTTTTCTCTCTTACTAAATCTATCTATAATATAAAGAAATAAGTGTCACCTAATCCCCAACAAATAAGTGTCACCTAACCCTCTCTCTTTGCTCTCCAATCTTCAATCCCTGAAATCCTATGAATTCTATTTTAAGGATGTCACATGACACCCTTTTTAAATCTCAACCGTTTACTCTTTCTCTCACACACGTCTCCCTCTCAATTCAAAAACTATTGGAGAGATTTTAGGGGATACATAGGTTTTATTCACAATTCATAAATCATTGGAAAAATTTAGGAGATTGTGATAAGAGAGATAGAGATAAGGATAGATATATCAGAATGTAAAGAGAAATGTTAGGGGATTATGATTGTTAACAACCAACTACTCCAAAAAACCGATTTGATGGAGAGAGTAGTAACAATGAATATAAGAGAGTTACGAGAAAAATGAGGCTCGATACACGATACCCGGGATTGGAGGAGATAAAACAACACTTAACACTCTCTCTCACCCAAAAGTGGAAAGAATTGAACTTGTGACCAAATCGCAACCAGTGCTCACCATGTTAACAACCAACTACTCCAAAAGACCGATCTGATGGAGAGAGTAGTAACAATGAATATAAGAGGTTTACGGGACAAATGGGGCGCGATACGCAACACCCGGGAGCAGAGGAGATAAACAACACTCAACAATGATAAGGGATAAAGAGAGAGAATATAGAGAGAAATTTTAGAAGATTGTGATAAGAGAGATATAGAGAGATGTAGAGATTTTTATTTTATTCACACCGTGCATTGTATGGGTCTCTACTAGTATATCTTTAAGTAACTACCATTACCAACAGTGTGGTTACACGCATTATTTCTGCTCCAAAAGCATTATGTTTTTATCAACCCATAGATCATCCCACGTTTTTTTTTAACTGAAGCATATCACGTTTTTAGTTTAATGGAACATACATTTTTTTTATTCTTGATTCATTTTATTTTTCTATGATGGGTTTATGCATGTTTCATATAAAATTTCTTCTCCTTTGATTGGTGGAACGGTTGCATATGATATTTTTCGTGTGGTTTCATTGATTTCATTGGCTTTTTATATTTACATTTCCGAGTTGTTTAGTGCTTTTCTAAAGTTCAATTATTTATCCATTCGGGTTACTTGATTTCTAAGGTATTTCTCACCTCTTATCTAAAGTTCAGTTATATATATATCCTTCCGGATTACTTGTTTTCTAAGGAAGTACTCCCCCATCCCAAATCTAAGTTTCTATGCTTCTTGGGGTTCTCTATAGGTTTTATGATGCATATTGCTTGGTTAGCATTTTTTTTTCTTCTCTATTTCTCTAAAATCTAAGAACTTAAAGTTCTAAGAAACTTATTCACATCATGTATCAGCAACTTCTTGGCTATATCACGTTTATGGTATGGATAATGTTAGCATCACTTTCTTTCAAGACTCACTCTCTTTTCGATTGGAGAGAGTGTTAGTAGAAAACATCTGTCCTTTCTCTTTATGAAAGACAATACATGTCTTCTCCATAAAGATGATGCTAGAGTGTTAGTATGATTGGTACTGAGAGTAGTGTGCTTCCCATCAGATATCTTGGGCTGCCGTTAGCCTCTTCTCGATTGACTTTCGCGGACTCGCGGACTGCCAACCGTTGGCTGATCGGGTAGCTAAGCATATTGTTTCTTGGAAAAACAGGTGGCTTTCTTATGGTGGTCGGGATCAACTAATTCAAAGTGTTCTAAATACCTTCCACAATTATTGGTGCAGTGTGTTTCTCCTTCCCAAAGCCACGATGGTAGCCATTGAGAGGTTGTTTTCCAGATTCCTTTGGGCTGGTTTGAATATGAACCGTGGGATTTATAAAGTCGCCTAGTCCTCTATCTGCACTCAAAAGGAGGAGGGGGGCCTGGGCATCTGTAGAGTCCTTGATTGGAATACTAGTAGCCTCCTCAAGAGGTTGTGGGAATTAGCAAAAAAGGATGAGTCTCTCTGGATGCTTTGGTTTAAAGAGAATTTTGTAAAGAAGGATTCTATATGGACTCTTAAGATGCCTAGCGCTCCTTCTTGGTGTGTGTGAAGTATTCTTAACGTCAGAAATAAAGCTTCGGGTCTTATCCTCCACCTAATTGGTGATGGTGCTAACTCTTCCCTGTGGCTAGATCCGTGGCACCCTAGAGGGGTCTTGGCTAATATTATCCCTATCTCTTCTTCCCATCTTTTGGGGATCAATCGAATTGAGACAGTGGCTTCGCTCAAGCAAGGTAACAGATGGGTAGTTGATAATCCTCGGTTACTTGCGATGGTTAACATTTTTGAAGAAATCTCAGTTATTCCCACGCTGAAAGCAAATAAGGATAGAATTGTTTGGACGCCGGAGGCAAATGGCCTTTTCTCCGTTAAGTCGGCGTGGGACTCAATTCGGGCTATGCTCCCAAAGGTCCCTTGGGCTGTTTTGCTGTGGCACAATCTATCTATTCCTAAACACTCTATGTTCACTTGGCTAGCCATTAGAGGTGCTCTTACTACTCGTGACAAGCTCATCCAGTGGGGAACTATTGTTGATGGTAGTTGCATTCTTTGTAATGGCCAGTTGGAATCCCACGACAACATTTTTGTGTCTTGCCCTTTCTTTAGCACTGTTTGGGCTCAATTATCGCCCCTTCTCAGGCTGAAGATTCACACATGCTCGTCTTGGCAACAATTCGTTAATTGGCTGATCAATCGTTGCAAGACTTGGATTTTCCATTGCTCCCTCAGAAAGGTAGTGTTCTGTGCCTTTATTTATCAGATTTGGGCAGAAAGAACTAGAAGGATATTTCATGGTAATATTAAGTCTGCCCAAAGTATTTCTTATCTTATCTTGCAAGAGATTGGTATAAAAATCAATGCTAAGGGGGTGAATATCATCGACACTCCCTACAATAAAGAGATTATTCAAGGCTTGGGTGTCTCGGTTTCCTGGAAGACCCCTCCTATCAAATTGGTTTCTCGGTTCCCCCCGGACCTAGGTTGTATTGACGTTAGCTATGATGGGTCCGTGTGTGCTGATGGTGCTGGTTTCGGGTGTATTCTTAGGGACTCTATGGGATCCCCCATTTTTGCGATGGCTAGAAATAGATCAACGGGATTTGTTGTTGGAATGGAGCTTCTTGCTATTAAATGCGGAATTCAAATTGCTCAAGACCTTGGTTTCTCTAGAATCCGAGTCTCCTCTGATTTGTCTTGGGCCGTCGCTTGTGTGCAACATATGTGTACGTGGCCTTGGGAAGCTAGCTACACTCTTTTAGAGATTACCACGACCGCTTCTTCCTTTTTGGAATTTGGTATTAAGCTATGCCCGCGGGAAGCTAACTTTGCTGTTGATTTTCTCTCCAAACATTGTAGGGATCCTGGAGAGTTGTCTTTTATTCCTTCTGTTTTCCCCTCTCGGCTCGCTCTGTTTGTTAGGCGAGATAAGAGAGGTTTTAGATATATGCGCTTGTAAATTTTGTGTTCTTTAGTGCTGGTTCGCGCTTGTGCTTGTAAATTTTGTCTTCTTTAGTGCTGTTTCAGGTTTGCCTTAACCCCGCTTTCTTTTCCCAAAAAAAAAAAGTAATGCTAGCTTTGCCCGGTATGGTATTTATAGTATCCATCTATAATGATTAAAAAATAGTATTCATCTATAAATTGCATACTTACTACATGAATATCCTATTCAAACTCTCAACTCAAATTAACTTTTAAATATACGTTTTGACCATCACATGAAGAGAAGTGGAACATTTACATTTGGAATTAATGGAAGGACAGTGTAATGGATTTATTATATAAGGAAGCATTCTGTTTATCAAGCAATAGACCATCCTTTTTTTATTATTGACAAATACACCGTCCCTTCATCTTCCTGATATAGTGTGAAGGATTAATATTCTATTTTTATGGATGGCTATAATCTGCTTAAAGTAGTTTTGGTTTCTCCTTCGCTTATTCTTTCCATATCCATTTTCCGCCCCAAATCTTTTTGGTTAAGGAATTACTACTCTTGCATCGGATGGGGTGTTTGCTAGTATAGATATAGACTAGATCGGAACAGAGACCATTTGGAGTTTCCTAGTAGGTGAAGGGCGTACTTAGTGTACTACATGGGCCATTGTATTTGACGCTGTATATTGGGCCGGGCGATGCCGAGTTAAAGGGTGGCTGGGCCAGTATTTCAGCCTACTGTGTTGGTTTGCTCAATTTTGACGCCAATGTTGAATTCGTGATGAGTTCAGCCTCCCAAATCAGCTATAAAGCAAGGCCAATCTGATATGTATTCAATTTTTTTGGGGTGATCGATATATAGTTAGGCCACAACCTCAGATAGCAAGGTTAGTGGTCGGGTAAATTTCCAACATCACACCCTCCTAGGACTTGATCCCATGTCAAGCAAGTGTTGTCATGCACACTTAAACCAATGGGGGCAAGCGTTGCTTCCTAGATACCATTCACATGCAACAAGGCCACTTGGAGGCATTTTGGGCCTAGGGAAAGGCGTGAGCGCCACATGGTCAATATTTAGCTCAGATATTGGGCTTAGCGAACTGTCCCATGGCCGCCATTTCCCTGATCGGACAAAATGGATGTCTCCGACAGGTTGAAAATTAACTACATGTATGAACCCCTTAATTATGCTGATTTGAGTCTAGTGACTTAGCCATGTCCAACATCTACCCTAAGTGGGGGTTTAGATGATTGGGATGAAAAGTGGTCACATCGGGGAACCCCTTAAAAGAGTTTTTTCTTGGGGCCAATAACCATTTACGTGGCATTGAAATGCATGATACATAGGCAAGAATGCAGATTTTAACATTTCTTGTTTAACATCAAACAACCTTCCATTTATTTTACTTTTGAGGAAATTTCAATATCCCTAAAAAAATATAAAATTAATCAATCTAGTTCCCAGCAAGGAAATCACTTGGGTGGACTGATTCTAATTGATACTGTGTCGAAGAGCTTAACCCTCTGTAATGCTAGCTATAATTTCGGTCAAATCTGGCTCCTGCCAGAAAAATGGTCTCAGGCTTCCACAAATCATTGGACATGTGGGGATAAAAAAGGGTGAAGTCATTTCATTATCTCCCCATGTTTTTGATTTCTTCTTACTTGATATCTCTCCCCATTTTTCTGGCATTTGCCGGAGACAATCCAATGCCAAAATTTTTAGGGTTATGCTAGCTATACTTTCTCTGAGGAGAAGACGTGTAATTGTCTTCTTTAAGATATAAACGTGTTTTGCACTAACAATCTGTCCAATCAGAAAGAAAGTAATGTGAACAAAAAAAGTAGTGCTAGAATTATCCAAAATTTGAAGCACTAGTGACCTAATGGCTAGGGAAGGTGTCCTCGTTCAAAATGCCCTCCACGGGAGTTCGGATGGGCAACAACGCAAGCCCGGTTGTGTATGAAAATTCAAGTGGGGCCCTCATTGTTTATGTGGGGCCTACCTTGTTGAATGTGGGCCCTTGATTTTCAGACACAATCGGGCAACAACGCTAGTTGTTGCGCTGTTGCCACATCACTTTCTAACATGGATTGTTTTTGATTGGCTAACGAAATCCTTATTGGCAGACTAGCTATGGCTCAACCACCAAAGCATTATCTCCAAAAGTGAAAAACTGATACTTCGTAAATTGAGGTCATAGTGGGAGGAATCTAGCATACCAACAACACTTGATGCAGACGCAAGACTTTTTTAGTTTGTAGTCTTTGTAATAATTACAATGGTTTGTTTTATTGAAATTGGTCGACCAGTTGTTAACTTAGTTAATTTAGCCCAGGTAATCAAGGTCATCATATATATATATATATATATATATAGGGTTAGTACACCTGAGATACATGGTATCTTATCTTTAAAGGAGCATAATTCGTTACTTATTCTATAGACTTAAAGAGCCCTTGATGGTTCGAACATGTTGTTGATAACCGCATTAGCCCGAAACTAGCCTCAATTGGGCCCAGCCCAACTCGACTAATGAAATTTTTTACTCATGCACAAATAAGAAGAATGCTTTAGCCAATCGCATTTAATGCATATAGCATTTTTTTTAGGGTTAATTACATATCAGAACCCATTTTATAAGTAAAAATGACTTTAAAGTGCCTCTTTAAAACATAATTCCATTCCCAATTCTACTCTTCAAAAGTATGGTCAAATAGAGACCTCCCGTTAAATTGAGCTAACAGGGTTAAAGCTTTGCATTGAAATGACAATGGTAACCTCTAACTTAAATATGAAATGACAATATTATCCTATCCACCCCTTCCTCTATTCACCCAGATAAACCCAACGAATACGGTAGACTCTCTTGTTTAATAACCGTGGTGGAAAGAAATTATATAATTATATGAGAATATTATATATAAGAACCACTCTATTGGTCCATCAAAAATTTTCTTTTCATAATTCCTTTTGAATGTATTGTATTTTTCATATAAGTTTCATGTAAATACAAATGTATAAGGCCAATATATGGTAATTTAAATTTGGTAAAGTTTATTACCAAATTTGTTTAAAAATTAAAATTTACCCATTTTTCAAAGAGAAGAAAAAATATAATTTATTTTGGTAAGAGAAAAATTCATTTGAATTATGTCGTAAGATTACCCTTTAATTTTTGTTAATTATTTTGAGTCCTCTTGAAATGATTTTTTAAAGATTTTTCTTTCTAAAATATCTAGAACTTTATACTATATATATGATAATTTATTATACATAGGCAGAATATCTAAAATAATTTTATCCATTTTTCTTCCTAATACCTAAACCATCATAAAGTGTTTATAAGATTCATACAACTATGTATTAATATAGTATAAAAACCTCTCTTATAATTAATAATATACTAGAACTTTCTTAAAAAATTATTAAATAGCAAGTATAAGAGATTATTAATTATATACTATGGAACCAAGTTGGTTCCTTATAAATTTATTAATTAATAGAGATTATTAAGTTATAAAATATTAATTATAAGAGGGGGCCTACTGTACTCAAGAATCGCCCACTCTTCTTTTTCGCTACCGAATTCAATTCAATCAGCTCTAACAGTCCAATCCCATCACCGAATCTTCTTCCACCATTATCACTCCAATGCCACTTTCTACCAAAAACCTTACCCCAAACATCCACAACAAATCACATGCATCACATGTTTTTGCAATTAAATGACCCATTTTTTCTGTTTCTCGTCCTCCATGCCTCTTGGTCGAGCTCCCGAGCCTTCTTTTTCAGGAAAAGTTCTCTCACTTTTACTTTGAGAAGCAAAGAGATGAGAGTTGTAAGGGTTATCACAGTTGCACAAGAGACCAGTGCAGTGAGAAATTTGAAGATGGTGAGAACCAGCATCAGCTGCAAGCAATGAGTAGTGGCCATAATTATACTAAAAGAACTAAATAAACAAACACACAAGAGAAAGATGTTTACGTGGTTCGGCAAAGAACCTACTCCATGGGAGAACGACGGGAGAGATATATTATTCATAAGAGCTCACAATAAAGACCCCTCAAATAAATAGGAATACAATAATCCCAAGGAATAAGAAACTACTAATTATAGACTCACACACAAAGAAACAAATCCCCTTGAAAGGATCCTCTTTCTCTAATAACACTCCCCCTCAAGTTGGAGCGTAGATGTCGATTGAGCCCAACTTGGACAAGATCTCATGAAACTTTGTTGAAGACAATCCCTTGGTAAAGATATCCGCTAATTGGTCGTCACTACGAATATATAGAGTCCGGATAATATTGGCTTGTACCTTCTCTCGAACAAAGTGACTATTTACCTCGATATGTTTGGTTCTTTCATGAAACAGTAGATTGGAAGTGATGCGTATAGCAGCTTGATTATCACATAACATATCCATAGGTTGAGAAGTCTTGATTCATAAATCACACAAGATAGCCTGGATCCATATTAATTCACTCGTGGTAGATGCCATGGCCCTATATTTAGCCTCAACACTGGAACAAGCAACAACTTGTTTTTAACTTCTCCAAGTGACCAAATTATCAAGTAGTAGATCGTCTGTCAACTGAGCTCTCTGCCCAATCTGCATCAGAATAACCCGTGACCTTGATATGACCATTTCTCCGCATCCATATTCTACAACCAGGTGAAGCCTTCAGGTATTGAAGGATCTTGTTAACTGTTGGACATTATGCCTTGAAAAGTCATTTAGATTGTAAGATTTTTATTGATTAGATTAATAAATACATCTTCTTTATCTATTGTGAATTCATTATGGGTAATTGACCAAGATCATGGGATGATCTATACGATATGAGATATCAAACAAGGTCCCTATGATATATTGTAGGAAAGCTATGTGATTGGTTATGGACTGGCACATGTAGATATAACTTTCCAGTTCCTTATACCTTATAGAGTCACAGCTATGGGTGAAGCTGGGCACTTCACTTATATGTCTGCCACAATACTTAGATGTTCTCAATGGTTGAGATGTAGTTTTATCTCAAACTATTGTAGTGAAGACTACACATCGGCATATGGGTGCTTAAATGTACATTGACTGATTGCATTCAATGAAAGACCTCTTGCATAAACATACTATCAGATAGATGGTCTCTCATTCACATTGAACAGATTTGATGATCCTTAGATCTCATGAGTTCATTTATAACTGAGCAGTGATCTGGTTGTTTCGATTACACCTAAGTACTCTCTACTTGAGGGACTACGATCAAGTGACAATTGGATAATCAGAAAGCTGTTCGAGTCATGATGAATATCAAACAAGAAATCTACGCTCATTAATTAAAAGATTATCGAAGTTCCGGGGTAAGACAGTCCATTAAGCTAAAAGCTTGCGCAGGTGATTTTGAAATCAAATATATTTGAAATATATTTTTTAATAAAATCTATTATTTTTATTAAAAGATTTTTTTTCAAAATGTTTTAACATGAGAAATAGTTTCTCATGGCTTAATCAAATGTCCTGGAACCCCGGATTATGAACATAGGCTATGGGTTAGATAGTATCTTAATCTCGAAGGCCTATTAGGGATAATGTTAATGGAAGGATTATTCGAATGCATTAGTTCATGTGATGGGATCCTTTTGGTTTATGTTCTTTCATTGGGATTCAATTGTAATATGGATATCTCATGTCACTTGCAATTCTGGTGTCCTTCCTATTAAGGGTTAATGGGATAACACTAGGTAAGCCAGGGTTAAAATATCCCTGAGCAATTTGTGGAGGTGCTCATAAAAGAAATACAAGCTCGTACAAATAGATTAAATGTTAATCTATATAATAGATTAAATGTTAATCTATATTTTAGATTAAATGTTAATCTAATTTCAAGAAATAAAATAATAATTATTTAACCAACCAAATATAAGGGAATATGAGTTTGACCCATATTCATAAAACCAAATTAAATGGACCTTATAGATGGGCCCACACCCATGGGATTAACACCCCTCTAAATGGCGCCAACTTTATCTTCCCTAAATTTTAGGGATTTTGGTTAGTGGATAATTATATGTTAATTATCTCTTATTTAATGAGATTAGATAATTAATTAGTTTTGAAGAAAAAAAAGAGATAAGGAAAATCACTAATCCCATCTATTAAGCTCGTGCCCCTTTGGTGGAGAATCTAGATTGTCTAGGTTCAATGAACCCTAATTTTTAGGAGTTGGTTATATTCTTTTAATTAAGGAATCATTTTTATAAAAGGAAACTTGCTATAGAAGTTTTATGATAACAAACTTCTTGTGGATTAACTAGGAACCTAATAAAGATAAGTGTTATCATTATTAGAAACTCTAAAAGATAATTAGCAAGTTAATGGATTAAATCTATATAAAATCCATATAAATACACCACAAGGAAAAACGTGAGCTACAGGAGACTACTCCAAGGGATTTTCATGATCTACTAATGGGTTCTAAGTTGTTAGAACTCCTTCATCTTTTTTTAAAAGGGTTTTTAAGGGTCTTCTTCTTAAAAGAGATTAGATCTTCTTCTAAGGATTGATCCAAAGGATAATTTTGTTATACATAAAACTAAGAATAGATTCGAAAGCTTCACGGAGATAGCGAGGAGTAAGGATCGAACTTGTTTTATTTCTTCGAGAAATATCTACAAAGAGTTCTGAAGTTTTTTCGTTTTGTCCACCACCGGTGAACATCATTCACTGAGGTATTCTTCTCTTTAATGTATATATATTTAAATGTTTTCTATGGTGTGAAGATCTTCAGGATCCAGATTTCCGTATATTTTTTATCTGGAGTCCCTTCATTAACTGCATTCATGTGATTGACCCTTGGAGTAGGCATAAACTGACTAACCAAACTAACTACATATGTAATATTTGGACGAGTGATAGTCAAATAAATTAATTTTCCAACCAATCTTTGAAATTGATGGACATTCTCTAAGAGTTCTCCATCCAATCCAAGTTTACCATAACTGTCAGTGAGAGTTTTTGCAGGTTTTGCACCTAATTTCCCTGTTTCCTACAAGACATACTTTCTTTGATTAAAAAATAAGCCTTTCTTCGAATGAGCAATTTCTATTCCTAGAAAGTATTTTAAGATTCCAAAATCTTTGATAGCAAATTTCTTGTGAAGAAGAGACTTCAACTTCGTAATTTCTTGACTATCATCCCCTGTAATGATAATATAATCCATATAAAACAAAACAACCATAAGATCAGAAACACTTTGTTTAGTAAATAATGAAGAATCAGCTGAACTTCGCCCAAACCCACTACCCATGAGAACATAATTTAATTTTGCATACCAAGCTCTAGGGCCTTATTTAGTTTGCAAACAAGGTTCATTTGAGACTCCTGAGGATGTTCTGGTGGGAGACTCATATAAACTTTTTCTTCCAAATCTCCATGTAGGAAAGCATTTTTAATATCCAATTAAAACAATGACCAATTATGATTAATAGCAACCGATAGAAGGATCTGAACTATATTCATTTTTGTAGCAGGAGCAAAGGTATCCTTATAGTCAACTCCGTAGGTCTGTGAGGAACCTTTTGCTACTAATCTAGCCTTATATCTCTCAATAGTTCCATCACTGTTGTACTTAATTTAATATACCCATCTAAAGCCCACATGTATCTTTCCTTTAGGTAATTTGATAATGTCCCATGTATGGTTTTTGTCAAGAGCCTGAAGTTCTTCATCTATGGCTTTTCTCCAAATTGGTTGGGCATTGGCTTCATAGAAGTTATTGGGTTCATTAGAGATAGAACTTCAAAAGGTTAAATGTGATGGAGACACATTATTATAGGTCAAATGATTTTGGATGGGAAAGGTTGCAGCATGATAGGTATAAAAGTCTTGTAGCTTAGTAGAAGGGTGAGAAATCCTGGTTGTCCGCCTCTGAGAGACTTCAGGAGCGGTTATTACGGGAACTTCAGGTGAGCTATCTTCTGTATTTTCAATGACTGATGGCTCAGATAGAGGCACTACAACTGGTTCTAGGCACTGGCTAGGGGAAAAATTAACAATTTGAAAAGGAACCATGTCAGTAAAACATTTCCCCTGGGACTGAACCCAAGGACATCTTTAGGCTGAGGTTGAAAAAAAGATTCAACTTCAACAAAATGAACATCTCGGGATATAAAATTTTTCTAATTTTTGGGTCATAACATTTGTATCCCTTTTGTGTGGTAGAATAACCAAAGAAAATGCATCTTGTAGCACGAGCATCAAGTTTATCCCGATGAGATGCAGGAACATGAACATAGCAAAGACACCCAAAAATGCGAAGATGAGAGAGGTCAATTATCCGATTTTTAGAATTTCAAGAGGAGACTTATAGCCAAGAACACGGCTAGGGAGCCTATTTATCAAGTAAGCAGTGGCAAGGACACCATGAGACCAGTATTGATTAGGAACATGCATTTGAAACATTAGAAATCTCATAGTTTCTAAAAGATGTCTATTTTTTCGTTCGGCCACACTATTTTTTTATGGAGTGCCTACACAACTGGTTTAATGAATAATGCCCTGACTGCTCAAATATTCTGAGAAAAGATTGTTAATAAACTCGGTACCATTTTCTGATAAGAGAATCTTAACACGAGCATTAAATTATTTACCAATCATATTATGAAAATTCTTAAAAGCAGAGTTAACCTCACTTTTAAATTTTAACAAATAGATCCATGTAGCATGAGACCAATCATCAATAAAAGTGACAAAATACTTATAACCATCATAAGAGTCTACGGGAGCAGGGCCCCAAACATCAGAATGAATCAACTCAAAAGGTTCAGCAGACACAGATAAAGAGGAACCAAAAGGTAAATGAGTTTGTTTAGAAAATTGACATGTCTCACAAATATAAGAATTATTAGATGCAATGGAAAAAAGTAAAGACAATGTGCGATTAGACGGATGCCCTAAACACTTGTGCTATACGCACTGTTTTTTTATTGGAATCAACATTCGATGCTTGATTGGTTTGGTTGAGAAAGTATAGCCTATGCGAAAAGATACCTTCACCAATCTTCTTCCCCGTAACTCGATCCTGAAGTACCACAGAAGTGGGGAAAAAATAATGTCACAATTCAGGGTATTAGTGAGTTTCCTAACAGATAATAATTTTGAAGGAAATGAAGGAATAAAAAGAGCCTCTGAGCTAGGGTAATCAGGAAAAATATTAACAGTGCCATGACCTTGAATGGGGACCGAAGTCCCATTGGCAACAAAAACAATTTGCTTATCACTTTTGGAAGTAAAATTTAACAAATAGTCTGAATCATTAGTCATGTGATCTGTGGCACCAGAGTCCACAATCCAAGTACAACTATTAGAGATAGATGAAAAAAAGCTTTAAGGTTACCTGAAACACAGGTAGAAGGTGAAGGTTCTGAAGTGGATGACTCAAGCTTACTGAGTTGTTGGAGAAGCTTTGCTAGTTGCCCAACTGAGATAGAGGTATCCAATGTGACAGTATCGGTATCTGATGTGACATTGTTGGCCATCTTATTCACTTTGGGCTTCTGATGGGGATGTAGAATCCAACAACGATCTTTAGTGTGACCAATCTTATTACAATGATCACAATGACGTCCTTTCCCCCATCCTTGAGAATAATATTGTTCTCTACCAGTATTACCAACCTAGTTGTTGTTGTCTTTCTTTCTATCTACCATTAGAGCATTAGATTCGAAGTGTGTAGTAATTGTTTTAGACTCAACACCCATTGCATTCTTTCTGGTTTCTTCTTGATTAAGGATAGCACAAACACTAGAAAGAGAAGGCACTTCTGATCCCATTAGAATTTGACTTCAAAGACTGTCATACTCAGGTTTAAAACTAGCCAATAACTGAAACACTTTGTCATGCTCAACCCTATTTTGTAAAGTCTTAAGGTCCATCGTAGGTGGACAATATAAAGTTAATTCATCCCACATGCTTTTTAGTTTTTCAAGATGTTCAGTAAAAGGTCCTTCGTCATTTCAGAGAAGGTGAAGATTTCTGCAATCTTGGGCTCCATAGCGTTAAGAAGCCAAGACATAACTAATTGATCATTTGATTCCCATTCTGCAAACTTAGGGTCATCCAATTTAGGTGCACCATTTTTTCCATTAATGTGCCCTAGTTTCGATTTTCCCCCGAGCGATAAGGAAGCAACTCTAGGCCAAGGGACATAATTCAGTCCATTCAAAAAATCGAAGAGAATATTTGGATTCCTATTACCTTCTGACATAAAAGACAAACCTCAATAAAGCAAAAAAAAAAAGCTAAGAGGGATAGATCTCACCCAGTTAGAAGCCGCAATGCAATAATGTTGGGTAAGAGTAATAAAAGAATCCCAAGTTGAAGATGGGAATTCCAAAAAACGGAGTAGCCACAATTCCTTTCTACCTCGATCCCGGTATTTTTTTCTTCTCAAGGGCTAAAGCATTCGCATATGACTTACCTTGCAAGACTTGACATAGAATAGGTGTAAAGGCACATATCATACAGATTCAAATTGTACCTTGTATCTTTGATTACTTTGTATCATTGAATGCTTCCAAAAAACCAAGAAAAGTCAAAGAGCACAGAGCTCTTTCTTCTATGCAACAATACTACTTCTCTACAGTTGTCTCCTGCAACACAACAACACAACAGTAGCACTATTGGAAACCACTTTGAACCAAAATTATAGAACCCAAGCTTCAAGCTTCAATATTTAGTTTCTGTGCTAAAAATATTCTGAAAAACTTAAAACCCATTACTCCATTAGAAATCAAGTAAACCCATTTGCTAGATTTCCAGATCTAACATACCCATCAACACAAAATTCCAAACTTCTTTATTTTACTTGAAATTGAATTCTTCTATTGTTGTATCTTTTGTTCTTTCCTTCTTTACTTGATTTTTTTTTCTTTGTATAAATACTGAAATAAAGAACATGAGATTTCTTCAACTTATGATATCCTGAAAAAAAAAATGAACAAGGAAAATAGAAAAAGAACAAGAGCGAGAAGTGAGCCCTTGTCAACGCCTGAAATATCTGAAATATGTAGCGATAGTGAGAGCGCCTCTACCACAACAATTACAGAGAAAAGATAGGTTGAAGAAAGTAATTGCGATGAAGGAGGAGTGCGGGAGAGGGATTTTGTACTGATAAGGTTAATTTTGTCATTTACTAGAGTTGGAGGGTAACAAAGTAACAAACTGTATTTCAATACAAACACTTGACTCTGTTAACCCACTGTGAAGGAGGGGGTCTCTATTTGTCTATACTTTTGAAAAGTAGGTCTGAGAATGGAATTATATTTTAAGGAGGCACTTTAAAGTCATATTCGGATAACACGGGTTCTGATATGTAATTAACTTTTTTTTTTTTGCATAGTTGTAAGTACAAACTGTCATCACCATCATCAACAATGTCCTATCTTAAATAATTGAGGTTGGTAACATGAACCTTATTATGCCATTTTGTTCTATTAAAAACTAGAACTTTATTAAATCTTTTCTCACTATTCCATTCATAATATTTTTTTTTCTTCTTATCTTCTTTTTTAGAACCTTCAAATTACACCAATTCATTTATTCTTATTAGAGTTGTTAGTGATATTTTTTGAACATGACCAAACTATCTCAATCGGCTCTTATTGGGGCCACCTAACATCTTCATTTTGACTACACTAGTTCTATTAATATGTTTCTTTTTAGTGGTGCAACATTATACTTTATAAGGTATATATATGGTCTTATCTTTATCTTATAGATTTTTTCTTTTATTTTGATTAGGATGTATCAGTCAAAAACACTCCTAAAGGACTTCTCCACTTTTGCCATTCATCTCTAATTGTACAGGCAATGTCGTCTTTAATCTTTCCATCGTTATGAGTAACTGAGTTAACATACTGAAACTAGTCACTTTAGGATATCTCTTGATCATGTCCTGAACAACCATTTCCACCATGCTTGTGTTTTTATTGAATTAGTTACAGATAGTTTTACGTTTACTCCCTTCCATTGATTATTGTTATAGTTATATTTTGAAATCATTTCTTCATATTGGAATTTGTTAGTCATTTTTTTGAGTTATTATTTGTTACGTAATTGGTTTGTATCAGTATTTTTTTGGGGTAATAGGCCCACCACCACCTCACCCCAAGAGAACAAGTACCAATTTGTAGGGAGTTCTTCCCTTATAGGACTTGATCCCAAGAACTCCTTCAATGTGGACACACCTTCATCATCTGAGCCGGGAGGTATGTGCTCAGTATAAAGACCCAAATTTTCTTTCATGTCATCAATACGATTACTAAGGGTTTAAATGGTCAAAGATGCGTTTTAATATTTGTGATGATTTGTTCCTTAATTATCTTAAGTATAAAAATTTAAAATGACTAAGTGCAGGAATTTCAGGAATTATAAGAAGGGTGTGGTTTTAGCAAAATCATAAATTGTCGAATTTAGAGATAATTTCTCCTGGAAATAGATGTTTATAGATTAAATAAACATATTTGATTTTATGAGATTTTATTATTAAGTATAGAGTAGTTAACTCGACTATCGAAAATTTTACAATGACGAGATTTTTAGTTTTTAGCCTAAAACTGGAAAATGAGTTTTTGATTTATTAGGAATTTGATTTTTCTAATATTTTTTATTAAATCCAAATGGGAGGTACTTCTTTATTTTAATTTAAAACTTAAAGTAAATGAAATGAAAAATTAAAAATATTTACTTTAAATGTTTTAAAGGAAAATAAGTATGCTGATGTGCTGATGCTGAAGAGGAAAGGGTGTTGGTGCTGTTGCTGTTGAGAAAACAAGAATTGTGCTAGCTACGATCAATTGCATGTAAGCTATGATCGATCGCATTGAACCCAGAAATTTGAGAAAATCTATGTGTCATTTGCGATAGACAGCACTTGTGTACGATAGATCGCACTAGAGTATTGTGATCGATTGTAATGTATGTGCGATCGATCGCAGTCATGCACAACTTTTTAATAAAAGTTATGAAAATGAGGGTTTTAAATCCCTAGACTATAAATAACACTTCTAATTCGAGGGTTTTAGGCTGTAAAGGGTTTCTAACCTAATTTTGGATAGATTTGGGAAAAAACCTAGGGTTTCAAGATGATTTAGCTTGGAGGAGAAGGAATTTACTTGGAGAAGTAGAAGTTTAGCTTGGAGATCAACCCCAAAGCTCCAAGGAGCTTCATCTTGCAATTTGGATCCAAGTGAAGGATACCAAAGGTCGATATCCCTTCTAATCTAACTCTATTATTGATCTATTGTATGATTTCACATGATTAGATAAGATTATTGAATGTTTATTATGAAAATGAGTTGATTACTATGCTTGAGATTTAAAATGAGCTATTATATATATTTGGTGATTTTGTGAAACATGATAAAGGGAATGAATATTGTATTAAAGTATGTGATAATGTTTATACTAAATTGGATATATGTAAATGATAATGGATAGGTTGAATGACATGAATATGGTTTGTGGAGGAAGGGAAATGATAATGAATGAGTTTTGATTGTATGGTTATGGTTTTGTGGATGAATATGAATGGATGATGGAGTGTGAATAATGGAGGAAGGACAATGGTTCATGAATAATAGATTAGATATATTAATATGGATGTCTTGAATTGTAAAATGTAGAAATGATGTTATTGAAATTGTTTAAGTATGTTCAAGAGATATCAATGTTAGCCTCAAGGTTACAACATTAAGTACCCTTAATAATTTTGATAATAACATAAGAATGGAATGACCATTATGGTACTAATGTTTCTTCTAAAGTGTTTGATAAATACAGATCATGAGAATATTAGCACATCTTTCAAGGTAGAAAAGATTAAAAATCATTTAAGAAAAGATCAATGGATTGATTTGAGCAAGTCACTCAATCAAGTTCAAGTGATCAAAAAGAATATTCAACTCAAATCATTGAACTCAAGTGAAGAATGAAGAATGAAGAATGAAGATTAAAGATTATATTCAAAGATCAAGTCAAATCACTAAACAAGGAAAGAAGATTTAAGAGTCAAAGCCAAATCTAAAGACTCAAGATCACAAGAAGAAATAATAGTTTAAATTTTACTTTATGAGAGTGTCTTGGACTTATGTAAGAGGTCTTCAAAATATGGTTAGTTGAATGCTCAAATACTTAGATTGACCATATGAGCTTAAGAGATCGTTTGGTTCGGATTATGAAAATGACAAGAGATTATATAGAAAGCGTTGTCATGAATAATCACTATCTATTGAAAGTGTTGTTATAAATAATCCTATTTGGGTGGTGTCCTGTCTATAATCGTTTATTTGCAGGAAATCGATTCTGTGCAAAAAAATTGCGTTTGGATCAACCTATAAAACTGATTACTAATCTGAAATTCTGAAAATGTCCTCAATTCCTTGAAATTGAACAAAAAAGACTTTACTTATAAACTATTTTTATTATAATAGTGACATAAGTCCCTACTTTGAAGATAATAATTACAAACTATAAAAAGTAACATAAGTCCCTACTTGAAGACAATGGTTATAAACCATAACAGTGACATAAAAAAAGTAATAACAACCAAAATTATTATGCATCCACATAATGCATAAAGAAGCATTTGGTATCTCTTACGTTCCTCCACCATATTATTGTTATGGCGGACCGTTGTGCTCTGTGCACCAACATCTCCTTCATTAACCCACATGAAAGATCCAAGGTGATTCTGTATTCAATATACAAACAATGGTAAGAAAATACAAATATAAAATTACAACTATATTACTTTATTATATTTTTTTACCTGCCAAAGTAGATATTGATAGAATAAGCGACCATAGTTTTGTTTTGTTTTGGCCTCATGGATCGCATGTATCCCATACCAAAGGGACACATCAAGTTTTGGAAGCCTCTTTTCGTCATAGTACTATAATTGCAACCATATATCAATGCACGTATAAAAAAATAAATTCAAAAGCAATGTAACTTCAAGGAAATTGTAAAATGTCAAAGACATATAATTGCACGTATAATAACAAAATTCAAGAGCAATGTCATCCAAAACAAAGTATAGTAATCCGCCATGGCCTAGTGAAAAACATAATTGCCACTTAGATATGTATTTCACATTCTTTCAGTGAGGTTATCCCTATACGCTTCCATCTCTAGTTGTTGTTGGTGTGCTTGTTCATCCACATTTGAAGTACTACCACGAGATGAAGTGTTGTTGTCTACAACCAATTTTTCAACCTCATACTCTTCGAACAAGTCATCTTTTAGAGCCTCTTGACGAATAAAATTGTGTACAACACACGCAGCCACTACAATATCTCTCTGTCTCAGATATGGGTATGGAGTCATGCGCTTTAACACAGGAAATCGTGCTTTTAATACGCCAAAATAGCGTTCTATTACATTTCTTAATGAGGAATGTGTATGATTAAATAGTTCTTTTGCATCAGATGGACCCCTACCACCTCTATAGTCTTGTAAATGATATCGTATCCCGTGATGAGGTGCAAGAAATCCTCTCATATTAGGATAGCCAGCTTCAACAATATAATATTTTCCTGTAATCAAAATTATATTTAGATTCAAATTTAAATATAAATGCATCCACAATGTTCTTTTTTTAGGTTCTTTATTACCTGGAGGGGCATGTGGGAATTCTTTTTGTTGTCGTGAACTGCATCCAATAAATTTTTAGAATCATTTGCAGTTCCCTCCCACCCAACAAGAATGTACGAAAGCGCATGTCAAAGGAACACCTAGCCATTACGTTCTATGTAATAACTCCCTTTCTTCCATGGTAAGGAATTTGTTTTTCTGATGGAACTATTGCTTCAATATGTGTTCCATCAATTGCTCCAACACAATCCTAGGTAAAACATTAATATGTTATGTCCAACCTATAAAGAAGATAGAGAATATAAAACTTACAATCAACTAGGGATTTACCTCGAACCATGGATGATACTTTTTGTTGTGCAAAATTTGTGGAGGAACGACATTGAAGGATGGAGGAGTTATCATTTCGCGGGATAATTTTATCATTGCCTTTAGGATATTATGAAAATGTCGACTAATAGTCTCTCCAGAATGTTGGAAACGTTCTTGCATTAGCCGATTTCTCTCATTATGTCCAATACTCAAAAGAAATATGGCAACTTGTTCTTCAACACACACGCTTCGTGTATCTTTCAATCATCCTCTTTCCTTCAGTGTTGAACATAAACTTAAGAATACTATTTTATTAACGCAAAATATTTCATAATACCTAACAGGGTTCCTATCAAGCACTTCATATAAGAAGCTATAGCCTGATAGTATCAAATCTCTGCATGGAGTTTTAGTCATGTACAATGAAAGATAGCGCTGTGCGCACATAGCTACAGTTAAGTTGATAAGAATTTCTTCCTCGTTGTTATCCATATGACCTATTCGATTAGAAAACAAGTGCATATAAATTAACAAGGTAAATAACATAACCAAAGTAGCATAAAAGATTCCAAATCAAAGTAGCATAATAAATTACATGTCCCACAACATAAAAAATTAAAAAGTTCCAAATCAAAGTATCAACAACATCCAAATCAAAGCAAATAACACAAGTTTTTTGAAACACATAACCACTCCAGCCATGCATCAACTAAGACTGCTCCAAGGACTCCAACCATGTCACACGATGTTCAGGCCCCATGTTTATAAAAGCCTCCCTCCAATGTCCGTTGCCAGATAAGATCCCTATCGCCTTGAATATACCCTTACGGCAGAAGTTAGGATCCTCAATTTCTCTAATCAAATGCATACAACATGTCATGGAAAAAGGATCCTCTGGACTAATAGGGGTTGGAGTAACTCTCGAGGAAGCACTTTGTTCCATCCTCTTCATAGACACCTCGACCAAAGTGTCTATTGCTTTGGCCAAATGATCCTCCTTTGAATCTTTCTTCTTGGGCTTAGGAGTTGCAGAATCAATACGTCGCTTACGAGAAGTGACAAGGTCATCTTCTATGGGGGTCTGATCCTCCTACGTACACGAAACTGCATCAAGGTCATCTTCTCTCTCCTCACTCTCTCCCGTCGCTAAAGCAGCCCAACCAGTGGCACAAGTATCTCCAAAAATTGTTGTCATCTCCTTATACATTGGACATGTGGTGGTTTTAAAATTCTCATATACGGGGTCTACATGTATTGATGTACGTGAAGTGTTGATTGTCAGTAATACTATTCGATTATTAATCATTAAAATTACTAATCATTGTACCTTTATCAGATCTGTCCATCGTTCTTATATGCAGTGACAACCTTTATTATCGGATCTCACCCAAAGCCTGTCTGTTCAACAAGTTTATTCCAAGACTTCCACTTAGCCATAAGAGTTGCTAAGTAGTTTTTCAACTGCTGGTGCTGGTACTCTCTACCAGTTTTTTTCTTGAACTCTTCTCTAATGTTTTTCCACCAAATCCTGTTGAACTAGTAGTTGGCCTATTCCCTTTCAATACTTCATCCACCGCTAACTCTATAAAGATCCGATCCAAAGTTTCAGACCACTGTGCTTGGCCCAACTTCTTACTACCACTAAGTTGGGTGGTGTTATCCATGTCCTCTAGAAATCAGAATAACAACTCAAGTGAAATGTAAATAATAACAATGGGGAATCAAGAAATTGAGATATAGGGTTCTCATCAAGGTAATAAAATATAAGTATACTGACATACATGTGTATGTTAGCCTCAAGGTTACAACTCTAAGTACCCTAGATTGTTTCGATGATAACACAATAATGAAATGACTCTTGATATACTAATATTTTCATTGAGTGTGTAAAATTTCAGTAAAGCAGTCCATGTAGAATCAAATTTCAAGATATGAAGGATTGAAGAGCTTAAGGCATCAAGATCACAAGTTCAAATGCTAGTACTTCCAAAAGCTTCAAAAGCTCAAGACAATGTATGAAGATCCATCAAAGAGTGAAACTTCTCAAATCAAGATTGAAGATCATTTTTTATGAAGACTAGTAGCTAAGAAATAGCGTCTAGGATCTTGTAATAATCCTCAAGACATTAGAAAAGAATTGCTCAAAGAATACCTAGATAGACCCTAGGTGACCTAGTTTAACATGGACATCATTCTTAAACCCTAAAAATAACTAAAATATTGATTATTAAATTGCCTAAAGGACCTAGCATGATTCCCATTTTTTCGGTCTCATTACGATGAGTTTACTGAAAAATTTCAGTGAACTCGCCGACGAGTGCATGGGACTTGTCGACGAGTGGGTGATAGGAAATGAAGCAATTGCTTCTGTCTATACTTGGCGACGACTCAAGCCTAATTCTTTCCCACTCGTCGACGAGTGCCTACGGGAAAAACCTATAACGGCTATTTTTCAACGGTTATTTTGCACTCAATGCCACTCCCAACGGCCATATTGATTGCCCAACTATAAATAGAGTAAATTTATGATGATTTAAATAATAATCTTACATTGTTTCATTGATGATTCATCACTCATAAATTTTCCAGCAATCAATACTCTGTTTTTCACTGAATACTTAAGACCCAATCTTTTTCTCTTTGAGCATTCAATTCCAATCAATTTTGAGAGAGTGTAAGCTTTGCATTCAACTCTTATCTAGCTCAATTTAGGAGATTTCAATTCGGATTGTAAATCCACAAATCTTTATTTTTACTGAAAGTCAAGAATCTGGGATTCTTGCACCTTGTTAAGAAGTGAGTTTTCTTTTATCAAAGAGAGAGTCTCTCTTGAAGTGGTTACTCCTTAGCCTGTAAAATGATTGTTAAAGGTTCTTCCTGAGTTTGGAAAAATGATTGTAAGGCTTGCTCTCTGCCGGAAAAGAAGAGTACGATTAGTGAATCGTGTGAAAATCCTTGAAACGGAAAAGCTTAAAGGCGGAAACGTAGGCAAGTTGCTGAACCCCGATAATATATCTGGTGTCTGGTATCTCTATCATTCTCTTTCTTTTAATATATTTGAATTTAGTTGGTAGTTGTTGTGATTAGTTTTAAATTTCGCAGATATCACTTAGAGTAATTTTTAATTTGCGATAAATCCTATTCACCCTCCCTTTAGGGTCCATTATCTAGGCATTAATTGGTATCAGAGCTTAGTGCTCTATTTTAGATCTAACCATCTTGAGTTAAAGATCTCATATGACAAACATATTTGCTACTACCTTAGGAGAAGGCCAATCAACCACCCGACCTCCATTATTCAATAGAGAAAATTATAACTATTGGAAAACCAGGATGATGGTTTATTTACAAGCTCTTGACTGTGACTGTTGGAAAGTCATTGTCAAAGGACCTCATCTACCGCATAAAGTAGTTGATGGTATTAGAATCCCTAAAACTGAAGATGAATGAAATGAAGCAGATATTAAACTCATCCAAACAAATGCTAAGGCTATTAGCAATTTGTGTTGTGCCTTAAGTCCATAAGAGTTCAATAGAATCTCTGGATGTGACTCTGCCAAGGAAATATGAGACAAACTCCAAGTCACATATGAAGATACAAATCAAGTCAATGAAGAAAAAATAAGTATATTAGTTCATAAGTATGAACTCTTTAAAATGGAAAAGGATGAATTTATTAGAGATATGTTTACACACTTTACCAATATCTTGAATGAACTGAAATCTCTTGGTAAGATATATTCTAATGCAGAAAATATTAGAAAAGTCCTTCGATCACTTCCAAAGAGTTGGGGTCCCAAAGTCACCGCAATTCAAGAAGCAAAGGATTTGACCAAGCTTCAAATGGATGAGCTTCTTGGATCTCTCATGACACACGAGGTCATAATGAAGGATTAAGAAGATGAACCAAAAGTAAAAAGGGGACTTGCATTGAAGACCACTCAAGAAAGTGAGGAAGAAGAAAGTGATGAAGATGATAACATCGCTTTAATGACAAGGAAGTTCAAGAAATTCTTGAAGCATAAGAAGAACTTCAAGAAGAGGCCTTACAAGAGAGAATTCTCCAAGGAGGTAGCCAAAGGAGAATCAAGCAACAAGGAGCGGTTGCTATGAGTGTAAGAAGCCGGGACACATCAAGACCGAGTGTCCTCAATTGAAGAAAGGCCAAAGATTCAAGAAAAAGGCAATGAAAGCTACTTGGGATGACTCCGAAGGAAGTGGATCGGATGACAACTCAAGTGAGGAAGAAGTTGCCAACCTTTGTCTCATGGCTCTTGATGATGAGGAGGTAAATTCTTCACCTAGTGAATCTCTATCTTATGAAGAAATTAGAGAGACATTTAATGAACTTTATATGGAATTTCTTAAATTAGGATCAAAGAACAAATAACTTAAAAAGGATAATATTTCTCTTTCAAACTCAAATGATCTTTTACTAAAAGAGAAAAATGATTTACACAATGAGAAAATCATACTTGAAAAGGAATGCAATGTTTTGAATGAAATAAAAGAATTTCAAAATTCACCCCAAGGACTAACTTGTGAGCGTGAAAAGCTAAAAGCCAAAGTCATTGACTTGACTAAAATTGCTCACACCTTATAAACGGGAGAAAAGAATCTTGAAAGACTTTTAGGCCAACAAAGATGTGTCTTT
Organism: Tetracentron sinense; assembly: GCA_015143295.1. Taxonomy (NCBI): domain Eukaryota; kingdom Viridiplantae; phylum Streptophyta; class Magnoliopsida; order Trochodendrales; family Trochodendraceae; genus Tetracentron; species Tetracentron sinense. Next base: position 5,083,507 of record CM026574.1, on the reverse strand, counting down.
GGAAATGCCGGTCTTTAATATAACCCCTTTTCAAAACAAAACGAGTACCAAAATTTCTTTTCAAAATTTATAAATGTTTTGAACCCTCCTTCTAATGCATTTTTCACTTTTAATGGAAAGAAAGTAATTAAAAAGACTTTGGTCTAAAAAAGATCATATACTTCCAAGACCATCTACAAAGGACCACACATGCTTTGGGTCCCAAAGGGAACTCACCCTCCCAAGAATATTCAAAAATTAGTTTGGGCTCTATCCAAAACTGTGTGGGTTTCGGGAGGAACATATGTTGGAGTTACTTAAATTTTGTCTTGTAGGTTTGTTTGAAATCTAGCTCCTCCAAGATAAGATGGTTATTGGATAGTGGATGCTCTAGGCACATGTCGGGGAACAAAGATCTATTCATCTCAATCTCTCCAAAGGATGGAGGACATGTGACCTTCGGGGACTAGGCAAAAGGGAGGATCATTGGCATAGGTAATATTCGTAAGAACTCTACAACTTTTATTGAAAATGTTTTACTTGTTGAAGGCCTTAAACATAACTTAATTAGTATTAGTCAATTGTGTGACAAAGGTCTAAATGTCTTCTTTAAGTCAAATGTTTGTATTATTAAGGATAAAGATAACATTACTACCTTATTCATAGCTCATAGACATGAAAACGTATATACCATTGATTTTGATAAACTTATTTCTCAAAACCTTATGTGTTTTTCAGCTATTAATGAAACTAGTTGGTTATGGCATAGAAGGATAGGCCATGCTTGTATGGATTTGTTATCAAAATTATTTAGAAAAGATCTAGTTAAAGGCTTACCAAAAACCAAGTTTTTAAAAGATAAAGTTTGTGATGCTTGTCAATTAGGTAAACAAATCAAATCTTCTTTCAAAAAGAAACTAGTAATATCTACTTCTAGACCTTTAAAATTATTGCATATGGACTTGTTTGGACCTAATGATGTTGCTAGTTTAGCTAGTAAACTTTATGTTTTTGTCATTGTTGATGACTACTTTAGATTTACTTGGGTATTATTCTTATCTCATAAAAATGAAGTGCATATGTTATTTGAAAAATTCTGTAAAAGAGTGCAAAATTAAAAAATGTTATTCCATTAACACTATAAGAAGTGATAGAGGTGGAAAATTCAAGAATAAAGAGCTTGAATCATTTTGTGAGGAAAGTAGTTTTAATCATAATTTCTCTGTCCCTAAAACTCCTCAACAAAATGGAGTAGTGGAAAGAACGAATAGATCTTTACAAGAAATGGGTAGGACTATGTTAAATGAACATAACTTACCTAACTATTTTTGGGCTGAAGCTATTAACACTTCTTGTTATGTAATTAATAGAGTGGTAATTAGAAATAAATTAAACAAAACTCCTTATGAACTTTGGCATGGTAGATCACCTAATATTGATTATTTCAAAGTATTTTGTTACAAATATTTTATTCTAAACAGTAAACAAAACTTGAAGAAATTTGAATCAAAATCAAGTGAAGAAATTTTTCTTGGATATTCTACTAATAACAAAGCTTATAGGGTGTTCAATAAAATATCTTTAATTGTTGAAGAATCTATGCATGTTATTTTTGATGAATCAAATCCTATTAAATCTAAAAATCTTGAAGATGATGATCAAACTAACAAGCTAGATAACCTATCTAAGGATATAGCAAATTTGGAAATCAACAACGAAGAAAATGCAAATCAAGAAAATGCTATTAACTTAGAGGATGAAAACTTAGAAGAAAATGAAATTCATTTACCCAAGGCATGAAGGTTAATTAAAGATCATCCTAAAGAACAAATTCTTAGCAATATGGATCAAGGTGTAAGAACTAGAAGAAACATTTGTAACAACCTTGCATTCCTATCTCAAATTAAACCTAAGAATGCCCTTGAAGCAATTAATGATATATCTTGGGGAATAGCTATACAAGAAGAATTAAACCAATTTGAAAAAAATCAAGTATGAAATTTAGTGCCTAGACCTAAAAGCAAATCTATAATAGGAACTAAATGAGTTTTTAGAAATAAAAAGGATGAAGAAGGAAATATTGTTAAAAATAAAGCTAGACTAGTAGCTCAAGGTTACAATCAAGAAGAGGGGATTGATTATGATGAAACCTTTGCCCCTGTTGCTAGACTTGAAGCTATTAGGATGTTGCTTGTTTATGCTTGTTATAAGGATTTTAAACTTTATCAAATGGATCTTAAAAGTGATTTCTTAAATGAATTTATTTCTGAAGAAGTTTATGTTGAACAGCCGCCTTGTTTTGAAAATCACAAAATGTCTAATCATATTTACAAACTCACTAAAGCTCTCTATGGTTTAAAGCAAGCTCCTAGAGCTTGGTATGATAAACTTAGTAGTTTCATACTTGAAAAGAAGTTCATTAGAGGTAAAATTGATACCACTTTGTTAATAAAATCTAAAAATAATGATATGCTTATAGTTCAAATCTATGTTGATGATATAATTTTAGATCCACTAATGAATTCCTTTGTCAAGAATTTGCTAAGACAATGCAGGATGAATTTGAAATGAGCATGATGGGAGAACTAACCTTCTTCCTTAGACTTCAAATCAAGTAGTCTAAGGAAGACATTTTCATAAGTCAAGACAAATATACCAGAGAACTGCTAAAGAAGTTTGGTATGGACAACTCAAAGAATGCTGATATTCCTATGAGTCTAACCACAAAGCTGGATAAAGATGAAAAATGCTTGAATGTGGAGGAAACAAAATATCGAGGTATGATTGGTAGTTTACTATATTTAACTGCTAGTAGGCCTGATATTATGTCTAGTGTTTGTATGTGTGCTAGATTTCAAGCTAATCCTAAAGAATCACATATGACTACTATTAAAAGAATCTTCAAATACTTAATTGAAACAATTGATCTAGGACTTTGGTATCCTAAGAACACATCATTAGAACTAGTTAGTTATTCTGATGCCGAGTTTGCTGGTTGCAAGTTGATCGAAAAAGCATTAGTAGCTCATGTCACTTCTTTGGACACTCTTTAGTTTCATGGTCATGTAAGAACAAAACTCTGTAGCTCTATCAACAGCCGAAACTAAATATGTAACAATTAGGAGTTGCTGTGCTCAAACATTATACATGAAACAACAATTAGAAGATTTCAAATTATTTTATGATAAGATTCCAATTAAATGTGATAATACAAGTGCAATATGTATGACAAAGAATCCAATTCAACATTCAAGAACAAAACACATTGCAAATGTTTAAAATAGAGATGTAATGTTGGAATTTGTTGAAACTAACAACCAACTTGCAGACATATTCACTAAACCTCTCCCTTATAAAAGATTCAATAAGTTAAGAAGAGAATTAGGCATGGGAAACCTTGATGACATCTATTGAAAAATATGCCTAAAGAAGAACAAAGTAAGATCTTTATGTGAAAATTGATTGATCATGCTTATGTCATATCTTAACTTGATGTGTAGTTTCTCATGTTTTAAAATGACCTAAAATCATTTACAACAGGTTTTTGATGCTTAAGAAATTCATCCAATTAACCAAAATTTGATTTTTTTAATTTTTTGCCTAGACACGTCGACGAGTCCTCTCCACTCGGCGACGAGTGAGTTACAAGTTTTTCATTTTTTTTGTTTCGGGCTCCACTCGACGACAAGTTAGTACTACTTGACGACGAGTATGTTTCAGGTTTGGAAGCCACTCGACGACGAGTCTGACCTACTCGTCAACGAGTGCCCTCGAGACTATAAATTTTAACCTAAATTTCTTTACTTTTCACTGTTCCATTGTTCAAAAATCCCTTCCCTCACAATTTTCTACCCTCTAATCTTCTTCCTTAACCTTCCAATCTCCTTCAAATCCTCATCTCATTTCTCATGGCTCCTCGAGTGAAGAACCCCGCTCTACTAAAGAAAAAGGCTACGGCTACAGAGAAAGGAAAGAAGAAAGTAGGAGAATCTTCACAAAGTCAAGCACCTTCTCAAGAAAAATCACTCGTGCTTTTCAAGACCCCTGCGGCTCAAGAAAATTACACAAGATACTTCAACAAACGTGAACCAGTGTATGGTAAAGTTCCAGACTTTGATTTTCTTAAAAGCATAGGACTTGATTTCATTGTTTCCAAATTCCATAATCTTAGATGGCATAGGTTCCTTGGATTCCGTGAACCTATGTATCCTGATCTCTATAAACAATTCTATTCTAATCTTACGTTTGACAAAACCGCCCAAAAATTCCACTTTTATACACATGGCCAACTCATATGATCCTTTAATGTGGAAGAACTTCGATCTATCTTGAAATTGCCAACCGAGACATTTCAAGAATACACCACAAATCAGTGGGTTTCCCATGAGGGCTTCAATGTCATTGAGGCATTGAAAGTGATATGTGTCAAAAAGACATCACTGCTCGGTTGCACACCACATCATTACATATGATATTATTCCCCGTGGTGGTGGCAGGGATTTCATTACCTTCTTTGATGTAATTCTAATTTGGTGCATTTTGACCACCCAACATATAGATCTCTCTTTCATCATTGTTAATGTGATGAAGTATGCTGCTAAGAGGACCACAGGCAGACTTCCCTATGGTCTTGCTCTCACCAGACTTTTTAACTTTTGACTCCTATCAGGACAAAAGTCCATTTCTGATTCCGATGTCTACTCCAAGGCTACTATTATGAGAATGAGATACTCATATATAGAGTCTAGTAATGTTTGGGTCCCAAAATCCCAAACTATTCCTATCCCCACTCCAGCTAATATTCCTGACATTTCTATCCCTTCATCTGTACCTCCACCATCTCTCTCCACTCCTGCTGCTCCTCATTCTCCTATTCTTCCCACCTCACTTGTTGAGCCAGTAGTTCAGACAGAGGCAGCTGAGACAGTGCCTGAGACAGAGACTGCTGATCAGCCAGTTCATGATACAGAGGATGAGATAGTTGCTGAGGACGAGGTTGAGCCTGACTGGGGAGATATCCAGATTGATATTGATGTTCCTGAGTCCTCTCACAGAAAGGGTTCAGACCATTTCGAGGATCCAAGACACCATTTTGCTTCCCCTTCTAGGCTTGCACCTTCAGGTGAGCAGATGACTCTACTGACTGCCCAGGTTGCCTCCATGGCCTCCAGTATGGAGCATTTTCAGCTACAGATCAGTCAGAGGATGCTTCAGTTCTAGGACTACTAGAGAGAGTTTTTGGAAAGTTTTTAAGCTTCTCAGACATCTCAGTTTGAGAGACTCCAGTCAGAGACTAGAGAGAGGCTTTCATCTCTAGAGTCAAAGATGGAGCTTGTTCAGTCTGAAGTGAAGGCCAGTGAGCCTAGATTGGCAGAGATTGAAATGGCAGGGAGTGTCATCAAGGATAGAATGGACTCTATCATCACCATAATGCAGAGGAAATCTGAGGATGCCTCCATTAAGAGTGAGAAGCTTCTGGGAGATGTGACAAGCATAGGAAATGCTGTAAATGTCCAAGCTAGATACATTCATCAAATGGCCAGCCTCTTAAATGATCAAGCTCCAGTAGTTGGAGTAATGGCAGCCAAGGTGGATCAGATTGCCTTAGACTCTACCTCCACCTCTCACAAGCTGGGATTTGTTCCTATTCCCACTGAAGTCTACATTCCCTCTCACCCTCCTTCTCAAGCTCCTCCACAACAGCCTCCTCAAGCCACTCCTCTAGTGCCCCCTACAGCAGATGTGATCTCATCTTCCTCTGAAGACCTGTCCAAGACCAAGCCAAAATAGCCTACATCAAAGCCGGATAGGCCTACAAAAAGACAGAAGTTGTGATGAAGACCTTAAATATTTTTTTGTTTAATGTGCTAACTTTCATGTAACTTTTTTCTATGACATTTACATCATCTGTTTATGTCCCTCCCTTGTTATTATTTTTTTGATGTTGCCAAGGGGGAGAAAATGTGAATGTATGTTCTTGTGAATATTAATTATTGGTTTTTATTCCTCTTGATTCCATAAGTTAAGACTCTTAGCTTAACAAATAATTGACTCTTAGCCTAATAAATAATTCATGTATATTCTTGGAATTTGATCTATTACCTCTCTTAGCTTAAAATTTCTAATGGATTTGTTGAGGGGGAGCTATCCTCATATTTTCAGATATTAAGGGGGAGATCACCCCAAGTCATTCACATCATTATGTCATCATCAAAAAATGGGAGATTATTAGCCTCAAGGTTACAACTCTAAGTACCCTAGATTGTTTCGATGATAACACAATAATGAAATGACTCTTGATATACTAATATTTTCATTGAGTGTGTAAAATTTCAGTAAAGCAGTCCATGTAGAATCAAATTTCAAGATATGAAGGATTGAAGAGCTTAAGGCATCAAGGTCACAAGTTTAAATGCTAATACTTCCAAAAGCTTCAAAAGCTCAAGACAAGTGAAGATCCATCAAAGAGTGAAGCTTTTCAAATCAAGATTGAAGATCAGTTTTTATGAAGACTAGTAGCTAAGAAAAAGTGTCTAGGACCTTGTAATAATCCTCAAGACATTAGAAAAGAATTGCTCAAAGAATACCTAGATAGACCCTAGGTGACCTAGTTTAACATGGACATCATTCTTAGACCCTAAAAATAACTAAAATATTGATTATTAAATTGCCTAAGGGACCTAGCATGATTCCCATCTTTTCAGTGTTATTACTATGAGTTTATTGAAAAATTTCAGTGAACTCGTCGACGAGTGCATGAGACTCGTCGACGAGTGGGTAATAAGAAATGAAGCAATTGCTTATGTCTCCACTCGGTGACGACTCAAGCCTAATTCTTTCCCACTCGTCGACGAGTGCCTGCGGGAAAAACCTATAACGGCTATTTTTCAACGGCTATTTCGCATTCAATGCCACTCCCAACGGCCATATTGATTGCCCAACTATAAATAGAATAAATTTATGATGATTTGAATAATAATCTTACACTGTTTCATTGATCATTCATCACTCATAAATTTCCAACAATCAATACTCTGTTTTTCACTGAATACTTAAGATCCTAATCCTTTTCTCTTTAAGCATTCATTTCCAATCAATTTTGAGAGAGTGTAAGCTTTGCATTCAACTCTTATCTAGCTCAATTTAGGAGCTTTCACTTCGGATTATAAATCCACAAATCTTTGTTTTTACTGAAAGTTAAGAATCAGGGATTCTTGCACCTTATTAAGAAGTGAGTTTTCTTGTATTCAAGAGAGAGTCTCTCTTGAAGAGGTTACTCCGTAGCCTGTAAAATGATTGTTAAAGGTTCTTCTCGAGCCTGAAAAAAGGATTGTAAGGCTTGCTCTCTACCGGAAAAGAAGAGTACGATTAGTGAATCGTGTGAAAATCCTTGAAGCAGGAAAGCTTAAAGGCGGGGACGTAGGCAACTTATTGAACCCCGATAACATATCTAGTGTCTGGTATCTCTATCCTTCTCTTTCTATTAATATCTCTGAATTTAGTTGGTAGTTGTTGTGATAAGTTTTAAATTCGGCAAATATCACTTAGAGTAATTTTTAATTTGCGATAAACCCTATTCACCCCCCTCTAGGGTCCATTATCTGGGCATCAGTGTAGACATCAAAATATTATGATGTATTTATGTGCTTTAATTGAATAACGCACTTTATAACACACTTCCCAACTTATGTTGATGTTCTTGAGTATGTGCAAACAGCTTAGGGTTGTTGCATACTTGCATGGAGTCTTCCTTAACTGAAAGGAGGCAACCCAACCTCTTACAACCATATTAAACTTGAATATAGATGCATGTTTTCAAGGGTTCAAATATAGCCATACCTCTATGGTGAAAACCTCAACATAAAACTAAAGAATTATCACAACAAATAATACGAGTTTAGTATTTCCTCATATCAAAATACTTACCAAAGATATGACCCAATTTTTCTATGATGTAGCACTAAGGGGATCATTTGACTGTAAGTGACATGCATGTTTTCAAGGGTTCTTAAGAGATCTACTCATGATTAAAGAAAATTCTGAGTAATGAAAAACTATTAGTTTGATTTAATTTGATTTGAGTTGATGAAAATATTGAAAGTAGCTCAGTTAGAAATCAATGAAAGTATTTTATCACTTCACAAGAACATGAAACAGGGGCACAAAATCAATCCATGTTCAAGCATTAGAAAGAAGACATCAGTACTGAACTAACAATGAGTTGGATAATCTATCATTAGAAAGATGTTGGAATTGTGTCATGATACAATGAAGGAAGGAATTCTATCTGAAGCATTTATATGTCTTTTTTTTTTCTGTGTTTTTTGCAGACCTATTCCAATCCATTGCAAGACAAATTGATGATTCATCAAAATAATTTCTGTCAATAGGCAATATATCAAACATGTGGATGATACTGTTGCCCAAAAGGTGAAGCTCTTTCTATCAGGAAAAGAAATCTATGTAGCTGTTAGTTTGGAAAAGGATGCCACTAATTCAGATCTCTGAATTATGTTGAGTAGAATTTTCTTGTAATGGATTGGACCTTCTCAGCTGCTCTGTGCAGAGACAGACCTAATTTGAGAGACAACTCAACCATGTTTCTAGACCCCAAAAAACACGTTCTTGCTGTAATGTGCTTGCAACCCCAAACATTTTAGGTTTATTTTCCATCCAAATCAAAGTAAATAACACAAGTTTATTTATGAAAGATTATCCAACCCTCACACACAAAAAAAAAAATAGGGGTTTGCAAAAAAAAAAGAAAGTTCTTGGTGTAAAGCCTGTATTGTGCTTGCAACCCCAACAAAATTTTAGGTTTATTCCATCCAAATCAAAGCAAATAACACAAGTTTATTTATGATAGATTATCCAACCCCTAAAAATTTCAGGGAAACCGTAGAAGAAGAAACCCCAACACAAGAAGAAGAAGAAGAAGAAGAAGAAGAAGAAGAAACCGTAGAAGTGGAAAAAACCGTGGAAGAGGAGGAGGAAGAAGAGTTCAGCGGCTTACTAATATGGTTGGAGACAATGGTTGCCCAAGAAATCCCCTCTACTCTTGCTCCTTTTTGAAACCCTAGAAGAAGAATCAAAAAGAAAAACAGTATAAAAAGAAGATACAGTGATGAAGAAGAAGAAGAAGAAGAAGCAGCAGCGTACCTTTGCAGAACGGCGAAATCGCCTCTCCTATTTTCTCTTGTTCTCTTGTTTTGGAAACCCTTAAGTGACTCGTGAAAGAGAGTTTGGGGGTAAAAGTTCCGAATCTATCTTCCGTCAAAAATCGGCCTGTACAATCGGAAACCCAAACCGATTGTGCTTCCCAACCATAATCACCCCTTCAGCCGATTCGGGATACATCGGTTATGAGTTCAATCGATGGTGTGCACAACCGATTCAGGAAACTAACCAAACGTGATTTTAAGAGCCGGATTAGTAGGAAATCGTTTTTATGCGATTAAATCGCCCCATAGAATCCGAACCAAACAGCCTCTAAGACTTTATTGGATATCATTCTAAGGCCCTAGGAGATCATAAAAATCATGTTAAGGAACGTCAAAAGACCTAGGAATTCATTCCCATCACTAAGGTCTTGATCTAGAGTGAAATAAGAGTTTTTACTCTGATTTTGTCTACGAATTCACAGGGCAGTCTTGAATTTGGCAACCAAATGGAGACAATAAACTCACTGTCTTCACCTTTTTTGATCTCGGGAACGAAATGAATTAGGGAACCCAATTTCGTTAACAAAATCATGTGATACTCTGAAAATGCTATAACACATATTTTTCAATGACCTTTTTCGCATTTAATGTTTCACCAACGGTCATATTAGATGAACAGTTATAATAGGAGTTCATAAATGAAAAAATTAAGTAGCTTGATCAATGCATTAACTCTTATCATCTACTCAATCAATGACATTGATTTCCACATCAATCACACTTTAGAAATCCCCAAAAATCTCTTTTGAGTTATTCAACTCTATTTTTTAAGAGATTTCATTATAATGTTATTCAACTTTCATCTAGCTCATCAAGGAGCCTTTAATTTCGGATTGTAAATCCAAATCTACATTTGTAAAGAAAAATCAAGAATCGTGGATTCTTGTCCGTGAAGCTGGATAGCTTTGTAAAGTCAAGAGAGGGTGCTCTCTTACATTAAATGTGGTATCCTAGCCTGAAATGGATTGTAAAGGTGGTATCCTAACCTGGAAGGGTTTGTAAAGGTGGTATCTTAGCCTGCAAGGGATTGTAGAGGTTTGAGCTTCACCTGGTGAAGAAACTTGTGTGAGTAAAATCGTGGGAATTCTTGAAGCGGGAAGCAGAAAGGTGGGGACGTAGACAATTTGTCAAACCTCTTGAACAAAGACTTTGCATTCGCACTCCTTATCTCTAACTCTGTTCTTCTTGTTGATTATTGGTTATTGCATTTGCCTTAACTTCTTTAATTCCGTAAAATAGACTGAGGCATAAATTTTATTTTTTGCCATTGACCCTAATCACGCCCCCTCTAGGGTCCATATACTGGGCAACGATCAATGCATGTCATGATAAATTATGTCATATCTATAATGCATGGTGATTGACATTAGGATAGGCTAAAGCCTAGAGGAAGTCCTCCACATCGAGAATTCTCTAACTAGGGAGATGTAATCTAGCGGAGTTTCTTGACGGAAGATGGAAATCTAGGCAATGACCGAGTTCAGATATTAATTATGACTCTTAAGCACAAGTTCACATGTGTGGTAGATTACAAGTCTCACGTGTACATAAGCATGACACTGACATTGCATGAACACTGAATGCTGGACATTGAAATACAAGTACAAAAACAAGAGCAAGTATAAGAATAAGTACAAGAACAAGAACACTGCATGATTTTACAAGGACCCTAATATCTCAAGTAGCTCCGATAATCATTGATGCTCTCCATGGATAAGATTTCAAGTCATGGATAGTTATCGTGAACATTTGATATCTAAGAGCTCTAGGGGCTTATGCTTCTGAGATGCACCTCCATGGACTTAAATACCAAGACCTTGATGATTATTTTTATGGGAAAACAAGCATGCATGAAACCCACACTACAAGTCCAAGAGTCACACAAGTACACAAGTCAAGATGATGTCATAATATGTTCACATGTTTCCGAACTCTGATTATGTACATGGTATATAAAACTGTTATTAATTATGTAACTGCTACATGAATTGGATATTGAGCATATATATGTGTTATTGCTATTGTTAGTTAGATTGGATATCCGTTGAGTGTTTTTAATACTCAGTTGACCTGTTATTGTTGTGAGGTTCAGTGCAGAAGTATACGGCGGAGTCGTGGATTGAGGAGCAGTACTTTGAAGAAGGAGAAGTAGGTGAGCTCTTAAAGGAGGGAGCCAGAGATTTTGATAGTTATCCTTATTGCTAGATCATAGTTTACTTTTTGAATAGTATTTTTTTAGACTTATTTTATTTCTGGATGTTGCTTAGGTTAGGGTTTTAAGAAATTAAGATTAGAGTTTTAAGTGCCTGTTTGGTTAGGATTCCGTCGGGCGATTTAATCGCATGATACCGCTTTCCACTGGTTCGTATTGTGAAACAGTTGTCCCCGAGATTGATTCTTCGTAAAACCATTGCGGGAAGAATCAACTGAAGTGCCGATTATGGATGAGAGTGTAATTGGTGTTAGCCTAAAGGTTACAACCATAGGTACCCTTATTAATTTTGATGATTACTCAAATAATGAAATGACTTTTATATGACTAATGTCTCATTTGAGTGTTTATGTCGCGACCCAAAATACCCCCTAGGAGTTAGGGATACATTGACTCGTGACTGTCATATCATACCTCCAGTACAATACATAAGGCACACGTGGAGACCTGCCAGAAAACCTGAACAACATAGCGGAAACGAAATACAATGCACAGCGGAAATAAAATACTAAACATAGCCGAAGCAAAACAATAACTCCTATAACTCGATTCAAGTCTGAACCAACAAAAGTATATACATGTGAGAAACCCAAAAGTGGAGTGGACAAACCCCACACTCACATAACAAAATAACATCTTAAAGTTCTAAGTCTACCGATCAACAAAAGTCGAAGTCTCGACACCTATCTATAGGACCATCGTCCTAATAATGATCCATGGAAGGCTCTGGGTCGAAGTACTCTTCCTCCAACCATGGCTCCGTGCCACATAGATCGAATGGAACCCGAGCACCTGCCGATGATAACAAATATCGGCTGAGCGTGAAATACTCAGCGTATACAAACCAATAACAATAAAGCAATATAGCATAGAGCATACGAAGCATGGAGATTGAAATCCTTAAAGCATATCAAGCGTAGAAATCATGTATAGCATATGTGATGAAACCCGAAATCCGAAACCAAAACCATATCCGTGTGAGTCATGCGATAATCATAGCCTTGTGAGTTCTCGTGAGTTCATGGAGTTACTTAGAGTTATTATGATCTGTAGAGACATTGAGATACTATAGAGCACATAGAGCATATCCTTAGAGATCTTAGAGCGTTACATTTATGATCCGTAGAGCTTGTGAGACGATCTTAGAGCTTATCATAGAGTTCCTTGTGAGCATAGTATGATCCGTAGAGGTTGTGAGGCGATCTTAGAGAAATCATGGAGTTACTTAGAATCGTTCCTTATTAGTCATTTTAGGGAAAAACATATTTTTTGTACTTTGAGAAATCCATGGAAAACATCGATTCATGCGAGACATGCGAGCATATGAGCATATGAGAGAAATCACCATATTTAAGCATAAAATCCCTTAGAGGTATTTCATCAAACACTTAGAGTGCATCATAATAGTATCTTTCATACTTTCACACCATAACATCCAAGATATACATATATATATAGCATAGCGTGAGGAGAATCATATATAACAACTAGTAGGATTGCAAGATTGGTAGTAGAGTGTATCTACCTTGGTGAAATCAAAGACTTTGATTCTCAAAAGCTTGAACAAGCAAGAACCTTGAGTTCTTGGTCAATAATCACCAAAGAGAGCTTGATCTTCCTTGAAGCTTGATCACAAGTAGTTCATCTCCTTCTTTTCTCTCTCAAAATCTCCTAAGATAGGGCACAGAGGGTTTCTGAAACCTTAAGGCACGAACTCAGCCTATTTATAGGCAAGGGGTGGTGGCTAAAGTCGTAAACACCCTTAATGAAGAAAATCTGTGTATGACCGATCGATCGGTGGTATAGACCGAGCGATCGGTGGCTTACCGGTCGATCGGTGGTTTCAGCCAAGCGATCGGTTGAAAACACCCTCTTTGGAAAAATTTTCCATACAAAAAAGTTGACCGCTTGATAGCTACCGAGCGATCGGTAGAAGACCGGTCGATCGAAGGTATCACCGAGCGATCGGTGATCCCCTGTTTTGTTGAAAAACCTTGTTTTCACTACCTTAGACCTTTCCAATCCACTTCTAACATTCTTTTATGCTTAATACACACTCCTTAGCGATATATAGACCCATTGAAACATGCACACCAATTATCCAAACTCGTATATTAATCATACGACCCCTAAGTGTACAAAACTACACTTGGGCACTATTCACACACTATTCACCAATACGCGAGATGAAAATTCGGGGCTCTACAGTTTATGAAAAATAGTGTACAAGAGAATTAGCCAACCATTCAAATTATAAGACATGGAATTGCCATCCAAATTGAAAAAAGAAACATTCAAGTCAAAATAAAGGAGCCCAAAGCAATCAAAGTCAAAGCTACAATCATTTTAAGAGATCAAATTGAAGTTCATGCCAAATTCCATGAGAAGATGAAGCTTATTTAAGAAGAAGTCTTGGAAGATCTTAAAGTTGAAACCATCATTGAAGATCCAAGATCAAGTTTGAAGACTCTCAAGAAGTGTTAGAGTTTATTTTTTATTCTTTGAGAGTACTTTGGACTTATGTAAAAAGTCCTCAAAAGTTAGTAGTTGGAAAAACTCACAAACTTAGAATGACCATAGGTGCCAAAATACCAAATTGAATATCACTCTAAGGACCTAAAAATATGGTAATTATCTTGATAAAGATAAGGTAGAAGACCTTTGAATTTAATCCCATCATTAAGGCCAAGAAAAATGGGTTTTGGGCTGAAAATCAACCATTCAATTGAGTAGATGAAGCCATCTAGTTAACCAGATGAAGGCCAGGATCTTAATATGGCCACTGGGTTCATCGAGTCGACTAGATGACCCATCCAGTCGACTAGATGACTCGGGATGAGTTATAAATGAACTGTAATGGCTATATTTAAAATAGCTATTTCGCATTTATTACTACCCTAACGGCCATAAATCCTTATAGGCTATAATATGAGATCATTTATGAATGAAAAATAACTATTGATCAATCCATTAACTCTTATCATTCACTAGAAGCTGAAATTCTCACATCCTTAGTGAAAGTCCAAAAATCCCAAATTCTTTGTTCTTGAGCTATTCAACTCCAACCTTTAGGAGATTTTATTACAGCTTCAAAGAGATCTTATTCAACTCATCTAAGGAGCAAATCTCAAGATTGTAATCTCTTGATACTTGTTGTATTGAGAAAATCAAGAATCGGTGGATTCTTGTATTGAAGTGGGAAAAGTCAAGAGAAAGTGTTCTCTTGCAAGTAGGCTTGATCTTCGTCCGGAAGAAGATTATAAAAGGTTTGGCCTTCACCTGTAAGAAGATTGTGCGATTGAGTAAATCGTGGTGAATCATCTAGCGGGAAGCTTGAGGCGGGGACGTAGGCAGGATTACTGAACCTCGTGAAGAACATCGTTATGTTTGTTTTCTCTAACTCTTCCATTTACTTTTCTGATTTGCATTATTTAGAATTGTTAATGGCTATTCCCTTGATAATTTAAATTCCACAAAAAGGGACAAAGTAGAACTTTAAATTTGCGAAGACCCTATTCACCCCCCTCTAGGGTCGAATACTTAGGCAACAATCAGTTTATGTATTCGATTGTGCGGGGCAATTTTTGATGGAATAAGGATTCAGAACTTTAGGACCCCCAAACTCTCTTCAACGACTCATTTGCTAGGGTTTCAAAAAGGAGAAAAGAGGAGAGGGGATCTCGTCTGCAACCATCCGAGAAGCAATAGCCGGTACAGGTACATCTCTCAACTCTTCTTCTTCTTCTTCTAGGATTTCATAAAGGAGAAAGAGGAGAGGGGATCTCCTCTGCAACCATCTGAGAAGCAATAGCCGGTATAGGTATGCCTCTCAACTCTTCTTCTTCTTCTTTTGTTTGCATGTATTTCTTTCTCTCTTATGCTCTTCTTTTGTAGATGTGTTTTGACATATTCTTCAGATAAAAAATGGAAAATAAGCTGACCCCTGAAATGTTTTGGTTTTTTTTTCATTTCAGTTGGTTTGTTTTAGGACTTCAATGGATTTCAAGTGGGATTTTAGGGCTTCTATGGTAACCCTCAAAACAACCAACTTGCCCACAGATAACACCAGTCTTGGGTTCAAAATCCCACTTGATTTGCGAGCGACCAAATAAATGTTGATCTAGGATGATTGCTGCCACCATTTGGATCTATAGAATTAGGATCCTTATGATTATTTCTAGTTTTAGTGGCTCACCATTTTTATTTCTATAGAACTAGGATGATTGCTGCCACCATTTTTATTTTTAGATAAGGTGCTTAACAATCCATGATAAGCACCTTATCTACCTCAAATGTTGATCTTGACGATTATCCTATTTGTATTTCATCCTTTTTTTTAAATTCTCTGTGGTGCCCTTGTGCTCGGCCATAATACCCTTCAATGATTAGCAATATTTCAATGAGTTTGAGCATAGTTCATTCAATTCATTCATGATTACTATACTTTGTTCTTATATGAAGCAGATGAAACTTCATTTTTTGTATTAACCCTTATATGTCTTCCACATTTTACTGTTCCTTGCAGTGACATTGTTCTTGAATTTAGTATTTTCTTATAAATCATTGGTGTGTGGTTGAAATTATACAATATTATAGCAAAAAGAGGTTTCCAACACTTGATGTGTCCATGTGGTATGTGTTATATGTGAGTTCATGAGGCTAAACAAAGCAAAACTATGGTCGCTTATTTTATAGATGTCCACTTTGACAGGTAAAAATATAATAAAACAATTTCTATTATTTGTAATTTCATGTTTGCATTTTTTTGTTATATTTTGAATGTAGAATCATCCTGGATCTTTCATGTGGATTGATGAAGAAGATGGTGATACTCAAATCACAACAGTTCAACATAACAATAATATGATGGAGAAACGAAAGAGATACTGAATGCTTCTGTATGCATCGTGTGTATGCATAATAATTCTAGCTGTTATTGTGTTTTTTTTATGTCACTTTTATGGTTTGTAACCATTGTCTTCAAGTAAAGTCTTTCTTTGTTAACTTTCAATGGATGGATAAACATTTTCAGAATTTTGAAACAATAATCAGTTTTATGTTTAAGATGATCCAAACACAATTATTTTGCACAGAAGCAATTTGCTGCAAATAATCAATTATAGACAAGATGTTATCCAAACAGGATTATTTATAACAACAATTTCAATAGACAATGCTTATTTATGACAACACTTTATGTATAATAAATTGTGATTGCAATAATCCGAACCAAACGGGCTATAAGGGTTTGGAGTTATGGTAAGGGCTACAACGGTCAGGGTCAAGGCACGACAAGAGTCAGCCCTAACCCTACACTTACTTATAAGGGTAAGACCCAAATCTTGCCATAGCCCTTTAAGGTTTGGATTGAATAGGCCACCCTGCCCATAAGGGGTGGGCCTTTTTTTTTCTCTCATATTGTAAGGTTTTTGAAAAGTGTACATATCTAACCTTTCTCGGCATGCTAGCTTCCCCCACCCTAACCCATTAACCATTTGTCGGTTTGCCATCCCCTACAAGCAACAAACAACAAGCAACTGACATACCCTGAAAATAAAAAACAAAAATAAAGACGATAAAAATAAAATAATATAAAATTTTTTAGCATCATCAATTCAAGTTTCATACTTAGCTTGTCACGTTGAAAATTGGCTCTGAAGTTTGAACCAGTGTTGTCAGAACCGAACCGGACCAGCCGATCGAACCGGTAAAACCGAGAACCGGTCCCCTTACCAGTTTTCAAATCACCCAAAACCGGAATGAATTAGAAACCGGCATCATTTTTAAGAACTGGAAGAACCGGCCGGTTGAACCGGTAACCGGTGACCATAACTAGCTGGTTCCGTGACGATACGTAGTTGATGGTGCCGGCTATTTTTTCGGCTATAATGGTGGAAAAAAGAGAGAAAAAAAGGAGCTTTTTGGCAAGGATTCATCAACTCCTCTTGTATACACTCCATCACTTGACGTGCGTACTGTTGAAATCTCTAACATGTCGAACCAGATTAAAGCTTGAAGACTATGGTATGTAGGAAGGGAAGGGAAGGAAGATGTCATTGTAGAATGATAGATTTTGAGGGAGATAGGTGTTGTTAGGGGTGCACACGGTGTGGTTTGGTTCGGTTCTAAGAATTTTTAGGACTGAACCGATGAACCTCGATTTTAAAAATACCAACCTAGAACCGAACCAAGCTACATCGGTTTGGAAAAAACCAACCCAGAACCGAACCATAGAGCCTCGGTTTGGTTCAGTTCTACCCACGGGTTTATAAATACAACGTAATAATCTGCTCCTAATGTTGATAAATCCAATCGTTCTTATAATATGATAGTATGTACTATATAGATATACGATATTTTATATATATCATACGGTTTTAGATTCGTTTTGATTCTTAGCTCCACATTCGGTTCTTAGTTTGGTTCGGTTCGCGGTTCCACATTCGGTTTTAAGTTCGGTTCGGTTCTCGGTTTGGTTCGGTTTCAAATTGGAAAAAACTTGGACCGGATGAACCTCGGTTCTAAAAAAACCAACCCAGTACCGAATCGTGCCTTTAAGAAACCCGAACCAAACCGGACCATGGTGGTCGATTCGGTCCGGTTCACGGGTACCCATGTGCACCCCTAGGTGTTTTTACACACACCTGCCAGACCATAAATGAGGGGAGACGAAAGTAAGCAACTTTCTTTTCATTTGTACCTTTGGAAGACAAATTTTATTTTTTTTATTGATATCTTGGGAAGAAAATTGGAAAGAGACAAAATAATATTAGTACAAAGAGGTTTGGAAAATGTTTGGGGAATGATAATGGCCATTTTGGCTGATTAATGGATCTACATTAAAAAAAAATCATTTTTAGTGTTAACGGTTGAACCGGCCGGTTGAATCGGTCAAACCGGAACCGGTCCCTAACCGGTTCCAAGGCCAGTCCAGTTCTGACAACACTGGTTTGAACTTTACCTGCAGCATGAGATGTGTATTGGAAAAGGAAAATGGTTGTAATCAAAAAATAGGAAAAGAAAAGGAAAATGCTGAAGGCACATTTCTACTATGTAATGATTGCTCATGATCCGTCTCCTTTTTAACACAGTGTGGTTAAGATTTTTTTTGATAAAAAAAAAAAAAGTTCATCCATTTAATTTTGGATTTAAAAAACAATATATTTAATATGAAGTTAGTTAAGTTTAACTCCAGTCAAAAGGAATGAAATGAGAAGGCATTTGAATATATGGTCGAATGCGGGGTGGGCTAATCACTACTAATGTGTATTTCACATGCATCAATTGCGCTTGACTCTAGCGTTCACTTCCTAACGAGCAAGGAGCTCAAGATTCATGCAATTCCGAAGCCGCATCTAGGTTCTCAAAATCTCATTGATCCTGATCTAGATTCGTCTCTTGACATCCAGAGAAATCCATGGAGAAATCCGATCCTGGTTTTGCCTGGGATCTCCTACCCCTTCACATCTGGGAAAATATCCTGTCATGTCTTCCATTTTCAAGCTTGTTGAGGACCAAATCTGTCTGCACAATATGGAGAACCCTAATCCAATCCGAGCCTTTTCTTTATGCTTACGGATTGGTAACCCACCAAGATCCCTACTTCGTTCTTTTCACTGATTTCTATCATTGAAACGTCGCTGCTGCTTATAATCCAAGAGAAGACAAATGGGTTTGTATTACTCTGTCCCACATTTCTTCTTCTTGCCCTAGCACTTGCTGTAAGCTTCGTCGAGCCCTAGTTTCTGATTGGGCTGTCATCGTAGTTGAAGATCGAAAAGGGTCTATTGTAGTTTTAAATCTTTTAACAAAATCTTCCCAGGTTTTGCCTCCCATGATGCCTTTTATTTGGCCTTATGCCCTAGCTGTAATGGAGACGGGTTCTTTGTTCAAAATCTTCCCGGATGGACTCATGGAGTCTGTCTGCAAGCTTGAATGAGGGTTTGTCCATGAGGGCAAACCCGTGTCAATCCCCTAAGGACTGACACAAAGGATTATCCGCGGGGTATTATTGCCCTGCTGCCAGCATTTAATGCTAGGCAGGTTGGCGGTGAGCCAGCCCTTGGCAGCTGGTGCGCATGCCTTTGGTATGCGCGAAGCTTAACCGCCTATTCGAAGGGTGGTGATCCTATGTAGGCAGGTGCACCATGCACCCGCCTTGTGGGCGGTGAGATTTCACTGCCCACAGAAGGGCCAAAGGCCTTCATTATAGTTGGGTTTGGTTAATGAAAGTGAGGGTTTTCACATGGCCTGACTGTGATGTGAGTTTAGTGTATGAGTCAAAGGGTGTGTGGTGTTTTTGGGAAAGCAAGCAAAGAGTATAAAACATACTCTAAGTGTTAAGTGAATAATGTATATAGAGGTCAAGGCCTCTATGTATCTTCTTAGGTGTTTCTCAGTGAAATGATGGTTCAATGTATGTGTGTTGGGTCTCAAAAGAAGAATATCATGATGCTCTAGGTGTTAAAAACGAAGGGTATGAAAATACCCTAAGTCTTGGTGTGTTGTAGGTCTATACGGATCCGTTTAATGTTCATAAGGGCTGCAACTAAGAGAGGGTTGCAACTAAGAGTAGAAGTACTCTAAGGCCTGTGAGTGTTTAAGTGATCAAAGGAAGAGTATGAATGCATACTCTGGGAGTTTAGAGTGTTGAGAATTCACTTGCACTATCCGGTGAATAGTGTTGTGAATAGTTCTATGAATAGTGCCAGGGCTCATGAGTTGAAGGCCAAATACATTCATGTATTGTTATAGTTGTATGATAAATGATAACGATGGTTTTTACTTTGAGTTTAATTGGGTAGGAGTTTGTGAACTTAGAAACACTGAGTATAAGAATACTCTAAGTGTTTTCAAGTCAAGTGTATGAAAGACCTTAAGTGTTGGTAGGTGTGTTTGGGTAAGGGAAAGAGTAGAGTGTTTTTGTGGTGTTAGAAATGGGTTAGGGTCACTGGTAAGAGCATGAATGCTCTAAGGGTGGTTGTTCAGTGTCTTACAGACCCTCTTGTATGATCAAGGCATAATCAAAGTTGTAAAGAAGAGGGATGCTATTTGGAGAAGTAAATGAAATGATTTAGATTGGGCTACATCAGTTTGGAATCCAATTATTCCTACAAAAATCCATGTCTTTTCCTGGAAAATCATGCACCGTGTTATCCCAACAGATTTGACAATTCAAAATATTGGCATCCCATTGGCTAATAAATGCTATTGTTGCTCTGCTCCTTGTGCTGAAAATACTTCCCATCTTCTATCTAACAGCGAGCTAGCTTCTTTAGTGTGGATATCTTTCTCTGCCTGGTGTCTTATTCCCTACTTCAAACATGATTCTATGCATATTACTCTAACAAGATGGTTCAGAGCGGCTTCTTCAAGGAATAATGACCTATACATTTTTTTGCCTTCCTTGATAGTATGGGAGATTTGGATAGAAAGATGTCGAAGGAAACATGAAGATATTTCGCGTAATACTAGATCTCTTACTGGCTTCATCACTAGAAAGGTGTGTGATCTTGGTTCTACCCATGATAATAAAATTTTTGATTTATCTCCTTTATCCCCTTTTAGATCTACTCCTATCAGTAGATCTCAGGTGATCATGGTTAAATGAATTTTTCCCCCTCAATCCAAGCTTAAGCTAAATGTAGACGGTGCTTCTAAAGGTAATCCTGGTAATGCTGGAGGAGGAGGGATTATTCAAGATCACAATAGTCATTTTGTTGCATGCTTTTACTCTCATTATGACATTTGTTCCAACTATATAGCGGAAACCAAAGCCCTTTTAGATGGTCTAAATCTTTGCAAGAGACGTTATATTCATAATGTAATTATTGAATCGGACTCTAAGAGTCTGGTTGAGGTGTGGAATGCTAGAAACCCAGGTACTTGGAAAACGTGGTATTGGTATAAACAGATCAAGTATTGCATGTTGGATGAGTTTTTGATAAATCACATATATCGGGAAGCTAATGCAGTTGCTGATGAGTTAGCTAATATTGGATACCAAAGGCAAATTTTTGGCTCTTTCTTAACCCTTGATTCTATTCCCAGAAAAGTCAGAACTCTGATTCAGATGGATAAACTCGGCTTAGAGCCTTTTTGAAATATTAGAAATTAAATTTTATTTTATTGAGTCTGTAGGGGTAAGGTTTTATGTCCCCCCCCCCCCCCCCCCTTCCCTTTTTTTTTTTGGTTTCTTTGTTATTATTTGAGTCTTAGGGGTAAGGTTTATATCCCCCCCGATTTATCGAGTCTGTAGGGGTAAGGTTTTATGTCTCCCCTATTTTGCTTTTATTAATAAACCGGTAGGGGTCTGTCAAACCCCCCTCTCCTTTTGAGAGGCTTTTATTAAAACAAAAAAAAGAAAAAGAAAAGAGGGATGCCTTAACATACCCTCAACTTTGGGAAACTCTAGTTTTGTCACCTTTGATCCGAATCGAATGATTTTTGAACCATTAGAAAGGTAATGAAACCCTCTTCGAGGTTCATGCTTATCATTTTTGTAGAACCTCAAATCTTCATTTCACTAAGTAGTGAATAGTGTTCAAGTGTAGTCTTATACACTTGTGGGTTTTATACTAATGGAAATGTTTGGATTTATGGCATGCATGATTTAATAGGTCTACATGTCCTTAAGGAGTATGTTTAAAGCATAAAAGGTGTTGGAAACGGGCTTGGAGAAGATCCAAGTAGTGAAAATAGGGTTTTGCAGCAGAACAAGGGATCACCGATATCTCGGTGATAACCTCCGATCGACCGGTCGTCTATCGATCGCTCGGTAGCTATCGACTGGTTAACTAATTTTTATGGGAAAAAATTTCAGAGAGTGTGTTTTCAACCGATCGCTCAGTTAAAACCACCAATCGCTCGGTCTGTACCACTGATAGATCGGTTGTACGCAGATTTTCTTCATTAAGGGTTTTTTAGTCTTTAGCCACTACCCCTTTGCCTATATAAGGCCGAGTTCGTGGCTTAGGGTTTCATAAACCCTTTGTGCATTATTTTAGGAGGGTTTTGAGAGGACGAAGAAGGAGGAAGATCAAGTTTCTTCCCTCCCTTTGGTGTTTCTCAACAAAGAACTCAAGGTTCTCACTTATTTCAAGCTTTTGGAATCAAAATCACTGATTTCACCAAGGTAGATACACTCTACTACCAATCTAGTGATACTACTAGTTACCGTATGTTATTCTTCTCATTCTATACTATAAATGAATGTATGCCTCTTTTTAATTTTAGAAACACAGTTCTTGGGGGCATACATCGAATCCCAAGATCAGACTAAGATTCTAATTGATTTTATTCAATGAAGGTAGGAATAACATTCACCTTTGCGACTTTGAAATTGTTAAGTCAAATTCACGTTAGAATAGTACTCGCAAAACTTCATAAGTGTCAAGTCTCCTGTCGATTCACACGAACCTTCTTTTTTCCTTTAAAGCTTTCTCTAATGGAAGCTAATGGCACTTCCAAATTTCCAGCTCTATGATCTTGAAATAAAGATCCAATCTTTATTATCAAGAACCTTTCTTGATGATCAAGGTCCTTGATCTTCTTCTTCTTGATTATTCAAAACTTAGAACACACAAGAGAAGAAAGGGGAGAGGGGTGACCGTACAACTCTAGAGAGAGGGAGGCTTGGGCGTGAGGTTTGAGGAGAGAGAGAGAGATCCAAAAATCTGAAAATTTTCTTATGTCACAAGCCTTGGATGTCCACCTATATAGGAGAGTTTGGGTTGCTTGCAACTCAAGACTCCTAATCCTCATCCAATAAGGATTCCTCAATTCTTTCTATTCTTGATTTCTCCTAATTAATTAGGATTAATCATTAATAGAAACTAACCTTATCCATTAGTGTCCCACTAATCTTATCCTTATCCTAATCCAATTAGGATTCCTTGATTAGCAAGAAACTAATAGAATCCTTGTCCAACAAGGAATCTTTAATTAGTAACTAACTCTAACTAACTAACTAACCTTATCCAATAAGGATATTAGTTATTAGAAACTAATTAAAATAATAACAATTATTATTCCTCCTTGAAGTGGGCGTCCCACCCTAGGTGGGCCCCACTCCACACGCCCCCAATGGGTTCTAAACCCTTTTGGTCACTTTAATAATTCTTTTAAAATATTCCCCAATGGGTCCTACCCATTTGGTTTTTCACATCTAATGCGATTCCACATTTTAGAGCTTCACTATACCATATAGTGATTACTTAGAGAAATTAATTAATTTAATTAATAATTAAATTAAATACTTTAAGAAGGTCCTTGTGTGTGAGATTTAAAGGGGTCTCCTATTTCTGGTTGTGGGACCAAGTACTCAACCTTTTGGTTAAAGCATTGTTACTAGGAAACACCTTTCCTAAAAACTCCATTAGGATTATAGAATTTTATCTATATCCCTGTACTTCCACCAATCACAATTAATGTCCATTAACACAATATGATTAACCTCTAGAAATTAGAGAATTGCTTATAAGTACCATCTCACAATATATTTACAAATAAATCCTTCCACATTCCGATATCACTTGTAAGCTTCCGGGATTGGAACAATTCCACTGTCTTAGTCCCTAGCTTATGAATAGAACCCTTTCTCATGATTACTTTTTCATTGAACTGAACCTCCAAAACACTTTTGAAGAAACATTAGAAAAGAACTGACATATATATATATATATATATATATATACTTTTCCATATTAAAAATATCAACTTCGATAAAAACCATTTTACCGAAAAGCACCAGTACTGGATTTAACAGTTCAGTTCAACAAGTATCACCTTGATATCATTATCTCAAATTAAGGAGTTGTGGATTCATTATTGAGTGTTTACACACTTCTCCAAACATTGTGTACATGACCCAACATACCCGGAGTTAGTCCTGTGTATTAGACATTGCCGATTGGCACATCAAATCCATATAGACAGATGTCTGAGAAGATGTTAACCTCTCAGGTCTAAGGACAATTTGTCAAATGGATAACCCTAATATAATCTGACAGTGTATTCCATAGGGTATCCACTAGTGACCCCGTTCAGTATTATGTACTTGCTACATATACTCACATGTTAGTCAAGAGTCACCACTCTCTGTGAATGAGATTCATCACACTATCTCATAGAACTATACATGTGCAAGCTATGATGAAGTACGGCGCCTAACCAGTACTCTAGAGGTTTCGAACAATATTAGGTTTACAAGGAACTGGAAAATCATATCTCTTCGCAACCTTTGCATGATTTTCCTACAATGTTACCTATGGAACTTTATGTCATCATCAAATGACAGTAATTTATATAAATACCCTTTATAGTTGGTTGTGTGAATATGATGCTTGTCTAATCAATATAGAAAAGTCTCTTATTGGCTTTTGAGGGCATCTATGTCCAACAATAAACTCTTGATTTGATATGGTGTGTGAAAGGTTGTTTTATACTTGGATGTAAGGTACCACTATTATGCACTCTATGTGTTTGATTAAATGTCTCTAAGGGTTTTTGGGTGATTAAATAAGTTAGTATTCTCATATGCTCATATGTTTGCATGTCTCGCATGAATCGAGGTTTTTCTAAGGATTTCTCAAAGTTGAGAAAAAGGTTTTCGAATAAGTGACTTAAAATGATGATTCTAAACAACTCCATGATATTGTCTAAGATCGGTTCACAAGCTCTAAGGATCATGTTAAACTCACAAGAACTCTATGATAATGTCTAAGATCGTCTCACAAGCTCAAAAGGATCATAAATGAAATCACTCTAAGATCTCTATGGTACTGGCTCTATGGTTTTGCTTTATGGTATTGCTCTATGTCTCTACGGATCATAAACGACTCTAAGGAACTCCATGAACTCTAAGAACTCACAAGATTATGATTATCGCTTGACTCACATGGTGTTGGTTTCGGATTTCATCATATGTATTATTTCATGGTTTCTACACTTCGATATGTTTTAAGGAATTCAGTCTCCATGATTCGCATGCTCTATGCTATTATTGCTTTATTGTTAGTAGTTTGTATACGCTGAGTATTCCACGTTCAGTCGATATTTGTTATCATCGGCAGGTGCTCAGTTTCCTTTCGATCTGTGTGGTACAGAGCCTTGCGTAAAAGAGGAGTATTATGAACCAGAGCCTTCTATGGACCACTACCAGGATGACGGCTCATTAGATAGGCGTCATGACTTTGATTTTTGTTGATCGACTTAGAAGGATACAGTGTTTTGTTAAGTGAGAGTGGGACTTGTCCACTCCACCATTTTGGATATTTATACACGTGTATACTTTTGTTGGTTCACACTTAGACCAGTAATAGGGGTATTTAGTTAGGTATTTGCTTCCGCTATGTGTTGTAAATCGTTTCCGCTAGGTGTGTCTGTGTACTCTGATAGGTTTCTATGTGTGTTTTATGTGTCATATTGAAGGTATGATACGGCGGTCACGAGTCAAAGTATCCCTAACTTCTAGGGGGTATTTTAGGTCGCGACAATTTTTCCATATTTTTAGTTAAAGATAGGTTAAATGTTGGATTTCCAAAGTCGAGTTTGCTGAAATTCTGGGCTACTGAAATCCATTCCAGACCAGTTAGCTTTAGAGCCCATTTATATAATTAAGAACTCAGAATTAATATTTTTCCATTAGACACAAAATTGTTCCCCTTTGAATGACGATTCTAACTCAAGTTGAATTGTCAAAATTCAATAAGTGAGTCAAAAGTTATGGTTGAAATACCATAGCGGAAAAAACTCAAGCCAGTCAGATCACCTAGACGTTGATGTCTGCACCCAAGACGTCGATGTTTGGGCCAAACAGAATGTGGAAATCACCCCAGATGTTGACGTTTGTGACCCAGACGTGAACGCCTAATCCAAACATCGACATGGGCTTGCCTGGACATGAAAAATGAGTTTTTTAAGGGGTTTTTCAACCCTAATCCTATAAATACCAAATTTTCGTGGGATTAAGGGTTTTAATACTTTGAGAAACATCTTTTGAGAGGAAAAGGGAGAGAACCTAGGGTTCCAAAAGGGGGTTTTCATTTGAGATCAAGATGAGCATGATTCTTGCATCCTAAGGCTTGGATCTTCTTCCTCAAGGCTTGAATCTTCTTCCTCAAGCACGATTTCACTTCTCCAAGCTTCTCAACCATCTCAAGCTTTAAGATCAAAGGGGTTTCAAACTTTCCAATGTAGATACACTCTACTAAACTTAGCTTGTTGTATTTCATTAATAGAAATTAGGCTTGTGTGATTCTTGGCAAATCAAGGTCTATGACCTTGATTTTTGTAAACCATAACCATGATTTTTGTAAACCATAACCATAACCTTGATTTTTGGTAAACCATAACCATGATTTTTTTAAAATATAACCGTAACCATGAGTTTTGGTAAACCATAACTATAACTATGATTTTTGTAAACGATAACCATGATTTTTGTAAACTATAACCATGTTATTAACGCTTAGGGATTTTGCTTGTTATTGCTCACAAATGATCACGTGCACCTCTATGTTGAGATTTTTGTTTTGAATAAACATGAGTTTTGTCTTAAAAAATGATTTTGGCTTGAAAAAGAGTTTTGTACTAAAGGGCTCGATGCCTTGCTTGTAAAGTTTTGTAATCAAGGGCTTGATGCCTTATTTGTAAAGTTTTGTAAGAACTCGTCTCATAAGGTGTTCCGAAATCATCTCATAAGGTGTTCCGAGAAGGGAAACACTTTATTGTGAAAGGAATGTCTCAAAGTAGAGCTTGTATAGTATTGTTTAGAAGTAAGATTTTGAAAAGCTTGCACATGCCATATTTTGAACAGTATCATAGTTTCTTTTTTTGAATATGTAAGTATGTTTGTTTCGCTGTTTTATTGAATTGCCCATTTTGTCTTGACTTGAAAAACATGTTATTATTAATGTCTACTACTTGCCCATTTATATATTTCTAAGGGTATTCACTTTGCAATCCTGTTACAATATAAGTACTTCTTACTTATATCCACATCTTAGTCAAGAGACCATTTCCTCAGTGATTGAGATTCATCACTCTATCATATGGAACTAACTATGTGTAAGTTCGTAGGAATACATTATCTAGATGTATCCTAAATAACTTAGAATAATTTTAGGTCTACAAGGAACCAGAAAGCTATATCTCCTGAGCAATTGGTTCAAAACCAATTTGATGATTTTCCTACAATGTTACTTAAGAGACATTAGTTTTATCATATGAGATACTTTATAATATATTACCTAATGTAAAAGATAATGTGTGAATGCAAATATATTTTTATAAATAATGTAGATTAATACTATTACGGAATGACTTTTGTGAGTATACATGTCGAACAATCTTAACCCTACCCTTACTTATAAGGGTAAGACCTTAATCTTGTCATAGCCCTTTAAGGTTGGGATTGAATAGGCCACCCTGCCCTTAAAGGTTGGGCCTTTTTTTTTTTTTTTCTCATATTGTAAGGTTTTTGAAAAATGGACATATCTAACCTTTCTTAGCATGCTAGCTTCCCCCACCCTAATCCATTGATCATTTACCGGTTTGCCATCCCTGACAAGCAACAAGCAACAAGCAACAAGCAACTGACATGCCCTCGAAAACAAAAACAAAAAATGATAAAAAAAAAAATTGTTAGCGTCATCGATTGGCGTTTCTTCATACCTAGCCCGTCACGTTGAAAATTGGCTCTCAAACTTTACCTGCGGCAAAAGATGTGTATTGGAAAAGGAAAAGGAAAAGGAAAAGGGACGTAGCTATGTTTGGTTGTCGAGAAAATAGGCGAAAACATGGAAAAGAAAAGAAAATTTTGAATTTCTAATACAATTTTTAATTGTGTTTTGTCCAATTTTATTTTCTTTTCCATATTTTTACTTATTTTCTCGGCAACCAAACATAGGGAATGTTTGTTATCAAAACAAGGAAAAGAAAAGAAAAATGCTTAACTTAAGCTACATTTCTAATATGTAATATATAATGATTGTTCATGGGTCCGTCTCCTTTTTAACACATTGTGGTTAGTGGTTAAGTTTTTTTTTTTTTTTGTTCGGATTTTAATCTTGGATTTAAAAATAAAATAAAATAATAATAATAATAATTTAAAGTTAGCTAAGTTTAACTACAGTCAAAAGGATGAAATGTGAAGGCATTTGAATATGCGGTCGAATGCCCGATCGACTAATCATTACTCATGCGTAATTCACATGTATCAAATGCGCTAACGAGCCAGGAGCTCAAGATTCATGCAATTCCGAAGTCGCATCTGGGTTCTCAAAATCTCATTGATCCTCATCTGGATTCGTCTCTTGACATCCAGAGAAATCCATGGAGAAATCCGACCCTGGTTTTGCCTGGGATCTCCTACCCCTTCACATCTGGGAAAATATCCTGTTACGCCTTCCATTTTCAAGCTTGATGAGGACCAAATCCGTCTGCAAAACATGGGGAACCCTAATCCAATCCGAGCCCTTTCTTTCTGCTTACAGATTGGTAAGCCACCAAGATCCCTACTTCGTTCTTTTCGCTGATTTCTATCATCGAAACGTCGCTGCTGCTTATAATCCAAGAGAAGATAAATGGGTTTTGTTTTCTCTGTCCCATATTTCTTCTTCTTGCCCTAGCACCTGCTGTAAGCTTCGCCGAGCCCTAGTTTCTGATGGGGGTCTCGTCGTAGCTGAAGATCGAAAAGGGTCTATTGTAGTTTCAAATCTTTTCACAAAATCTTCCCGGGTTTTGCCTCCCATGATGCCTTTTATCTGGCCTTATGCCCTAGCTGTAATCGAGACGGGTTTTTCGTACAAAATTGTTGCTGTTAGTACTTCGGATAGAGTTTATTCGCAGGTTTATGATTCGAAAACGGAGTGTTGGGAGGCAAAGGGTGAACTTGATGGGCGATTTGCTATGTTGGGAAATTCTGTTTATGTGGATGGATCTTTGTTCTGTTTGAGTCATTTCCCTGATAAGCTTTTGTGCTTTAATTTGGAGAATGGTACATGGGGTGTTGTTGATGTGATTATGCCTTTTCTTGTTTGTTCTCATATCTTGGTGCATCAAGGGGCATTGATTTTGGTTGGTGGGGTGGAGGAGTTTGGGTCAATGAAGCGAATTGTTATCTGGGAATTAGACATGTTGGAGAAAAAATGGCGCGAGATATGCTTCATGCCTGATCACTTATTCGACAGGTTTAGTCATGGTAATCTTAACCAGTTTGTTACTGTCGATCGGCATGGGAAGATTTGCTTCTGTAAGAGTATGTCATCTCTTGTTCTCATGTATGATCTTTCAGCGAATAGATGGTGGTGGCTTCCTGCGTGCCCTCTCGGGACTAAGCATTCTTGGTTTGGCCATGCTGTGGAGCCTCGAATTGATGCATTTGTATGATCCAATGATCCAATCTGAATTGAATATTTTCTCGTTCACCCCAAACAGATGTTTGCTCATTTGGATATCTATTTAGGCATAGGTGGTGGTACATGATTGTTTCCTGGGGCCCTATTCTTTAGGAGGTATTTTTCTATGTTTGTAAACTTCCCAGGATTCAATTCAAAAACTTGTACAAAGTGTTCAAAGTTATACTGTAAAGATTCATCACATCTATTGATGATACCAACCTTTCATTCAGTCAATTCTGTTGTTTATTTATGCTCTTTTCTTCAACATACTGTTAGCATCTGTATCTTGTATGAATTTGTGCCTTACTTTGAATTCTTTTCTTATGCCAGATTACTGTTTCTCTTCCGTTAAATTCTTTATTTTATCCTCTTCATTAAATGTCCATTTCTTCATTTATTTATTTTATTAATTATTTATGTCGTGGATTGCTCATTTGTAGAGTCTCGTTGATTGAGTGACCTTTCTTGTCTTATCATTTCATTTTGCAGTTTGCTCAAATTTATTGCATGCTTCTTAGGTATAAAGTTTTTGACTAACTGATAGGTGGCTTTCTAGTGTGATTGAAATCATGTCAAGGAAAACAAAATGGAGTGGACACACACTAATCATCCACACAAACATGCACACAAACTTGTGCAAGCATACTCGCACATGTGTGTGTTTATATATATATATATATGTATGTATATACATATGTCAACCTTTTCTGAATATAGGCTTACAAAGAGGATGTACTCATGTTGGATAACAACGGGAGGTTAGGCAGGAATATAATGTGGAACTCGGAATTTTTCAGCCTTCAAGGACTTGGAATCGATTTTTCCAATGATGAGTACATTCTGATAATTTGGATGGACGAGAGAATTGGGAAGATGGAATCCTAGGGCTTCTTTAAGCTCTTTTTTCTTCAGTGTGCTTTGACCAATTCTCTTCATTCCTAACTCAATTTGATTTTAAGTTATGTAGTCCCATCAGGGTTGCACTATTCATTTGGGCACTAATGAGGATGATAAACCCTTCTAATTGCCACATCATTCATGAGAAGAAACTGTTCTCCAATACGTTCGTTCTGTGTAAGGAGAGAGAATAAATCATGAACCATCTTTGTACCCATTTTAACTCTTGTTTGGGAATCCCTATACTCTTGTTTTGGCTTGCCCAGGATTCTCTGCTACAATGTAATGGAAGTCAAGGAAGATCGATCAACTAATGCTTTTGGGGAGAGAACTAGTTTTCTTTGAAGCTCTTAACAGTTAACACTTGCTTAGTAATGGAAAATGCGATAAGGAGATAAATAGTTGGAAGCTAGCATAGGATGGCATAATTGACTGTCAAAAGTGTCATATTTACCCGAGGTTTAATGTTTGGTGTAAACTTCTGTGACTCTGGAAACAAAAATATTTCGTGAAAGTTTATAGAAGTCTGCAAACGCGGTAAAAAGTATGGAAGCATAGGGAATTTCAGGAAATGTTAGAAATCTAAGACAAAATTTTAAGAAATGATAAATTGAGCGTGAGTACACACTTAAGAATCATTATACGATAAAACACAGCATTTAGCGTAGTAATGTGGCATTTATGTCAAGTGATGTGTTCACTCACATGTCTGAAATTATTATATTGAAGGTGAAACATGGTTTATAAAGTAAGCAATATAACACTTATAAACCATCAAGTCATGAGTTATGAACATTCTAGTGTAGTCAAGGCGTCGCCTAGGCGGTCGCTTGGGCATCGCCTAGGCGGTCGCTTGGGCATCGCCTAGGCGGTTTTGGACTGCTACCGCCTTGGCGCCTCTCTAGGCGGGCTGAAGTCACCTGGACCCTTTAAAAGTTATCCAGTTTTATAGTTTTACAACTTATTTACATAGAAATATCATTTAAGTAAATGGTTTTACTTAAGATATTTATATGTAATAGGGTTATACTCTACATTTGAATTCAATAAAAATTATCCTAGATCCAAATTCCTGAAGAATAAAAAGTCAACTTTCTAGTTGAAAAACAAAATTTGCTTTTCAGTGCCTTTTTCAAAATTTCAACTTGCAAATGTTAAGGTATTTCTCGAAATTTAAAATTTCATAAATATTACTAAAACTCAAAAGTCCTGTAAAAAAGTCTTATTTTAGTCATAAAAGTCAAAAAGTCAACTAACAATGTAGTAGAAAAACTTACATTCAAGCTTTACAACATTAAATGTTAATTTACCTACATTATTATCAACTCTAAGAGGTTTGCGTTTTTATGTGTATAAATTAATATTATATATATACTTGTAATTTATTTATTTTTATCGCCTAGGCATCGCCTGGGTGTCGCTTAGGCAGCACCTCGCCTAGCTAGGCCTAATCGCCTAGACACCTTGACTATATTGGAACATTCTTTTAATGAATTTTGGTAATCTAAAAGTGAAAACATTTTATACAAATTTATGAAAATCTGAAAGTATTGTAATTCTTTAAAAAACCTGGAAACGTTATGTAAATCCTAAAACATGCATTGGTAATTTAGGGAATGATAAAAGAAGTATCATTACGCTCAAAACATTGTATTACAAAAAATATATGAAATAAGAAAAACTCTAGTAAATAACATGTGTCATAAGTTGTCATGCATGTCTTCATCGTCATGGTCACAAAATAATACATCCTCGAAAGTATATAATATGAGTGCATTTCATGGATCAGAAGTCTTATATCTACATAGAGTTACGATGTAGCTCAAAATATTGTTTTTTAACTTGGCTATTATTTTTTAAAATGCAGATTTCCTAATTTGTTTTTTTTTTTAAATTCTGTAAATCTTAATCAAAGTTATAATTTTTTAAATTGAGATAATGATAGAGATTGTAACTTTCTCATTGGAGTTCCTAGTCATTAACCATTGACAATTACAATTGTAATGGGTTGCCCATTACATTTTTGATTCATTACTAACTAATACATTATGCATAATCATAGATGTTTTTATTAAGAAAATAATCATAAAAGAATTGTCAAATTTTATTGCAGACACTCACAAATGAGCTAATAGATGAAAAAATAGGAAAAATCAATGGTTTCACACACTTGTGTATCAAAATGTTATTTTCTGATATACATTTCCATGTATTGACCAAAATATTGACTTATGTACCTAAGAAAGTAACATTCTGATACAAATGAAAAAAAACTGCACCAAGACATTAGGAAATGTATTGAGAAATACTGTAATTTTCATGCTACATGCATGGTTCAAAATATCGGTATCGGTCGCCATATCGGTAAGTCCAAAATAGGATACGTATCGACGTATCGGTACTGTATCGGTTGGATACGGCGAAAAAATTCAAGATACGCTAATACTTTGCATAAAACTTCTTTTAATGCAAATATAAGCTAAAAACAAACTAAATGAAGACCTTCAATTATATTTATAATTATACATATGAGAGTTAATAAATTTATAAGTTAAAAAATGTGTGCGTACTGATAAATATGTATGAAAATACAAACCATAGTTACTTAACCAAGTGATAGATCATAGAAGTTCACTTGCATTCATAAATCAAAATATGAAAATACATAGACCCTTCTATTCACAAATCAAATTACATACATGATAGAAGCTCAATACCACATTGAGCTTCGTGCCGGCTCATACTCTATCATATTGTAGGATCAGGAATTGAGTAGAGTGATAAATTTTAAGTGGTTCAGACATGATGACACCATTGTGTCCAAGTCATCATCGTGCGGTACATGCCCAGATATATTTGTACATATGCTTGCTGCTGAGTCGTGATCTGTTCATAACTGTTAGTCGAAGACCACTGACTGACCATCATAACCAGTGGCTCCTGATAAGTAGGATTGGGCTGGGGCATCATAACCAATGGCTCCTGATGGGACTGCAAACGGATGCGGATATTATCCGTATCCAATTTGCATCCCGCATCCGTTTAGTCGGATATTTATCCGAAAAAATATCCAGCGGAGCGAATTCGGATAGTAAATCACCATCTGTTTATATTCGGATACAGATTCGGATATTGATACATCTGATCCGTTAAATATCCGTACGATTATATAATATATATATAAATAATAAATTTTAAATTTATAAATTTAATATTACCTTTAAAATATATTTTTTAAATAAAAAATTATATATTTTTACATTTTTAAATATTAATTTGTATTATTTTAATTTTTTTTTAAATAATCGGATAATCCGGATACTATCCGAATCCGGATATTTTTAATCGGAGTCGGATACGGATATCATATTTCAATATCCGCCGGATATTGATCCGGATACAGATATTCGGATATATAAACGGATACGAATTCGGATATACCAATATCCGCTTCGTATCCGCTCCGTTTGCAGCCCTAGCTCCTGATAAATAGGGCTGGACTGGGGTATCATAACCATGGGGATAACCTTATTTACATATTAATATCTAAAGTAAATGAAAGTAAAATCAAGTTAAAATCATTTACTTCAATAGTATATTATGTAAATAAGTTGTGTATATCAAGTATGTAATGCGGATCTTAGTGTAAATGGAAGGAGAAAAAAATTAACTAAAAAATCCCTGTATCGAGTGTATCAGGTCTGTATCGGCCCGATACAGTGAATTTTTTTTTCCAACGTACCAGTGTATCAGGTAGCTCTAAATAGGATACGTATCGGCCCGTATCGGTCGATACGTATCGATATTTTAAACCATGGCTACATGTAAGTTTTGTGTTGGTACCCATGGAAATGGAATTTTTTTTCAAAGGAAACATTAGGAATGTGTTGATGTTTACATTCATTTTAAAATCTTTCAACGAGATAATAATAGGGATTCTGCTATTGGTTATAATCAGTTATTAGTTAATGAGAAGAATGAGTATGTAGCTCCTTCTTTGAAGTTTGAAGAAGGCTGGAAAAGATAATTTGAAAGTTAATTTTGATGGATGTTTGCATAGAAACTCAGCCTGGCGAGCATGGTTGTCAACAAAGTACAAGCCTGTAAACATCTTGGAAGTTCTTTTTTGCTTCAGGCAACGCCTTGGAGACCGCCTCGCCTAGCAAGGACCCATATGCCTAGGTCTAGGTGGGCACTTGTTAAGATGAGGTCAACTAGTGGTGCCCTTGTTAAGTAAAAATGTCATATATATTTATATATAATATAAAGAAATAAGGCTCTCCTCTTTGATCTCCATACTCCAATCCCTTGAATTCTAGAAGTGTCACTGATGTGACACCTCTAAAAAGGAGAATAATTTTAGAGAATTGTGATAAGAGGGGTAGAGATAAGAGATTTTAGGGGTTTGCGATAAGAGGGGTAAAGACAGAATGTAGAGACGTATTAATCCATGAGAGAGATTTTAGGGGATTGTGATAAGAGGCATACTGAGAGAGTGTAGGGATTTATTTTTATTTTTTTATTCAAATACGTGCATCACATTGGGTCTTTGCTAGTGTATATATCTATATATATATATAAATGAGACATTTTTACTTGGAAAATTCTGTTCAGTATTTCTACTTCTGGCTCCCTTCCCCTCGTCAAACTATGCTCTTAATTTTTTTAGTGTCATTTTTTGTAATATATGTGTTTTATTTATAATCTAATTATTTATTTGCTATAATAGATGAATATCTGAAATTTTCACAATTTTGATCAATGAAGTAAATATTGGTCGCGTAGGCATTGCCTAAACAACTCCTAGGCAACACCTCTCCTAGGGAACCCCTATCACCTAGGTGTTTCCCAAACACTTCGACTACATAGCATATGACTTAGTGGAGTCATCGACGAGCATGTGTCCACAATGGGCTCATGTAGTATGATGCTATCCGTGGAGCGTCAATTAAGGATTCAGAGGCGTGTAATAGGTAGCTGTACCTCACATATAAGACGAGGTAGCAATCGGCACTTGGAGACGTGAGTCCTTTCTCATGAGAGATGGTGGAGGATGATTTCTATTCGTACTACAAGTTGGATTTTGGGTCTGATTCATCTCTCGGGGGGTTGAAGATGGAGCCAAGTCTCAAGTCAAGCCCAGTGTTTGTTAACCAGTCAATGCAGATGATAAAATCTTGGCTTATCTTTTCTTAGGGGGATTTGATCCTGTGAATTTTTTTTTCCAGCACCTGGAGAAGAGGGAGACCAAGCCATGAGGAAAGGGAAGTTAGGAGGTTTTACAGAATTGATCCAACCATTTCAGTGGGAAGTAAGAAACTTATAGTTTGGGGGTTGAAAGATGGTAACACCTCGAACTAGGAGGGTGGTGCTCCTCCAGTTCTCTTTCTGACTTGTCGCAAGAAATGACATTTGGGCCCGTCTATGATGTTTGGTACTTTGGTCTAGCAAGTAGTCGTAGTCAAATGAGAAGAGTTACCATATTTATAATTAGGCCACTGCTATTCAGTTTCCTTTGTTATATAACATGGAACAGGGCATTGGTGATTTGGTGGTTCAAAAGCATATTTTTGTACTTGCCATTAAGATTATAGATTCCTTAATTCCTAGAAGGTGTGGAGATTGTGAAGCCCATTATGAGGACCCAGGTCCCAGGTCCCAGGAGAGAAGAATCTTGTGTTGTAGACATATAAGGCTTTAATTCTTGAGGAAATTTGTTTGGAAGTGTAATGCAGGACTATGAAACTGACCTAGGATGATGTGATTGAGAGATCCAAAAACTAATTCCAGCAATGAAGAAAATCACAAAATACCTAGATTCCACAACTATAATAAATAAACTCAAAAGGGAATTATAAATACCCTAGATCAAGTCACAATCTCGCAATAATGAATTTTTAAATCTGATTTGCATGATCGTAATGGAAATGGGAACTTCCACTAGCTTAGGGAATTAAAAGGTCAAGTGATTTCCTTATTCTCTAGAGGATTTCATGAACAAGTCTAGGCTTAACAATGGCTATTAAGTATTAACTGTAATATGCATGTTGGTAGGTTTCAGGTAATATTGAATTGAATCTAATGAACCAACAACAAACATGACATAAATCACAAATATATGATTAGGGTTCCTTTGGGGTTTGCTGTTTTCTGGGGTTTTAGGGTTATAGGCAAGTTGTAATGGAAATAGGAATTTAACAGCAATAGGGATGGTAAGGTGGGCTGTAACAACAATAGGGAGGGGTAATATGGGCTGTAACAGTCTATGAAGGCTGAGGAATGGTGCAGCAGCAATGGGAAGAAGCAAGGGGGTGCTGCGGCTGTAATGGGATAAGTATGGGGCTGTTGGATGAAGGGAAGCAACTGTAGGGACTTGGTACAGCAAGGGCATAAGGCTGGAATGGTGCGGCAGCCTTGTGGGAGCTGGGAATAGGTGAGACAGTCAAAGGAGGGGCTGGGTAATGCTATAACATTAAGGGGAAGCCTGTAGGGAGAGCTGTGGGGACTGGTGGCTGTTAGGGAAGGCTCTAGGAATGTGCAGCAACCAAGGATGGGTTAGGGAGGCTGTAATAGTAATGGAGAATGGCTAGGGTTTGGTGATTAGGGTTTTGCAAGATAAAAACAGAAAATAAAAAGATAAAGAAAAGAGAAGAAGAGGGTAACCTAGAAATTATGTATATATATACTACAATCTTTCATTAACTTTTTGAATCTTTTATAATTTTTGTTATATTTTATTTATTTTTAAAATGATAGAGCCTGAAGCTTTCTTGTGAGGCTTATGCCCAAGGTTCAAAAAAACGGTTTCGAACACTGTAACGGACACAGCCGAAACC
Organism: Tetracentron sinense; assembly: GCA_015143295.1. NCBI lineage: Eukaryota > Viridiplantae > Streptophyta > Magnoliopsida > Trochodendrales > Trochodendraceae > Tetracentron > Tetracentron sinense. The sequence goes on along the minus strand of CM026574.1, from coordinate 5,045,961 downwards.
GTTACGTAACGGTTTCGGCCTTACGCTTTTTTTTTTTTGCTTAAAAAAATCCAAAAAATCACAATAAATAGGAAAAAAATAAAAAATATGTAAGGAAGAAGTAACAAGATTCTAAAGAGTTTTTTTCACTAAAAATATCGTTTTACTTTCAGCAGATTGCTCGGGGGGGTGGCAGGGGGGGCGGATCCCCCCTGCGACGCACGAAATGCGTCTACAATATGGGCCTATTAGGCCTAAATTGCGTCAAAACGATATTTTTAGTAAAAAAACGATATTTTTTAGTTAAAAAAACTTCAATTGGATTTTTGCGAACGAGTCCTACGCCTGTTACCGTTACATAACGGGTGTAACGCCCGTTACGTAACGGTTTCGGACGTTACGGTACCTGTATGAGAAAAAATGCGTATCGACTCGGTAGCGGGTAACGGCATTCACCAAAACCGTTACGTAACGGGCGTTACGTAACGGTTTCGGCGCTTTTTTAAACCATGCTTATACCTCATGCATCTTGAGGTCCTAACACCTCGCTTTACGCATCTTGAGGTCCTAACACCTCGCTTCACGCCTTCACGTTTTAAAACATTGCCTAGGATTTTGATCTGGCTTCACACCATCCCTTCATAGGAGATCTTAAAAGCTAAGGTTCCATATTTTATCCATTCATCAAAATTCTGTAAACTCTCAATTCTGAAAGAGTGTAATTATAAGAAAAGAATATACCCCAAGTCTAACTAATTACAAAAACGTAATTATTACAAATTGTAACTAATTATTAAGATACCATTACTAAAAAAATCTCAAATACTAATAAACTAAAACAAAAATAAATAAACTAAGATAACTAATAAAAGGGTTGGCCATCTATAATAGGCCACGCCATCCTATGGATTAGTCGTAGCCCTCAAATCCTCCTGCTCTCGATCTTACAGCAGACCTACCTCTACATCGTGATCTAACAGTAGATCTCAATCAATGACAAAATCCAACGGTGGATATCCATCAAGAACACGATCTAAGCCTTTGATGTTTGCATCAAAGTGTCAATTATTAAGACACCATTACTAAAAAATTCTCAAATACTAATAAACTAAAACAAAAATAAATAAACTAAGATAACTAATAAGAGCATTGGCCATCTATTAACCAATACGGATCCCAGTGTATGAACATTAACCAATACGGATCCCGCCACATGAACTTTTTAATTCGATTTATCCTTCCTAATACATTATCCCTAATGGGCCTTTGAGATTGTCATACTATTTTAACTCATAGCCCATTGCACATTATCCGGTTTTCCAAGACTTATGATTAAGCCATGAGAAACAATTTCTCATGAAAAACATTTTAAGAAAATCATTTGATAAGTATAATATCTTTTAATAAAAGTATTTTTCAAAACTAATTTTGCTTTCAAAATCACATGCGCAGGATTTGAACTTAATCAAATGTCTTACCCGGAATTTGGATAATCTCTCAAATTAATGAACATGGATTTCTTGTTTGAAATTCATCATGACTCGAACAGCTTTCTGACTATCCAACTGTCACTGTATCGTATTCCCTAAATTAAAAAATACTTTGGTGAAATCAAAACAATCAGATCACTGCTCAGTCATAAATGAACTCATCAGATCTAAGGATCATCGAAATTGTTCAATGTGAATGAGAGACCAACTATCTGATAGTATGTTTATGCAAGAGGTCTCTTATTGAATGCAATCAGTCAGTGTACATTTAAGCACCTATATGTTGATGTATAGTCTCAATTACAATAGTTCGAGATAGAACTACATCTTAATTATTGAGAACATCTTAGCATAGTGACAACCATATAAGTGAAGTGCCCAGCTTCACCCATAGCTGTGACTATATAAGGTATAAGGAACTGGAAAGTTATATCTGTCTGTGATAATCTAATCACATAACTTTTCTACAATATATCCTAAGGACCTTTATCGATATCTCATATCGTATAGATCATCTCATGATCATGGTCAATTACCCATAATGAATACACAATAGATTAAGAAGAAGTCTTTATTAATAAAATTAATAAGAATCTAACAATCTAAATGACTTTTCTAGGCATCATGTCTAACAATTCCTTCTACAAGCATGCGCTTCTCGTGCTTGTCATGTTTTTAAAGTTTATTAATGTGGTTGTGTGGACAGACTGGGTTTTGTCTCAATCTGTATGCCTTTTCATAGATTTTGTTATTGAAGGATTCTGATCCCAAACTAGTAAAATTTGTCAGTTCACAAATTGATCATGGTTATTGGAAGTTTCTTTAGCTCAAGTTGGTTATCATGCTGAATTTGTATAAAAATGCTCTTTTCTTGTGCTGGGTGCACATTCTGAAGGCTTTGCCTTGGCGAAATGTTTTTCACTACATTTTTGGTTTAGTAATTCCTATCATTATCATCCCATCTTATGTTTATTTTTTTTTAATTTTTTTTACTTTTCAGCTCCTGCTATATGATCTGCCACTGCCTGATTATTTATTGGTTGTTAAATTTTAGTGCATAGTCTTGGCTAGAGATCTTTTTGTTTTGAGAGGGAATGGATACATCATAAACATCTAGTTCATCCTTGTTAATTGGGGTTTTCAACTGTAGCTTGTACCAAACCATGTACTCTTGGTTGTGGCCCTCAAAGAAAAAAGCTTGTCAGGCTCGGGAATCCTTGTAAAGAGTTTTCTGGTCATCCTTCACATCCTCCTTTTCTTCTTGTAATTACCCAATTTTGAAATCCAAAATCTGTGAACTGCTCACATGTGAATTTTGTAAGAACTCAGTGGAACAAATTTTTAGCATTTTATGAGATCAACAACTGCTCCCGGGTCAGAGAAGACCCGGGCATACGTATACACAGCCACTGATCAACCTCTTAGTTTAATATGAAAAAACAATATTGGCAGAACCAAAATTGGATTATGCATTACATTTGAGAATTCTGTTTATTTCTGTTGTCAGGTGGTTTTGAGGTTAAATGGTTATTTCGTTGAATGACACAAAGCCCCTATTTTAAACCGTTTACTGATTGAATGGCACTGCCAATCATCTGACTGATGAATTATTCTCTAATATTTTATTTTGGGTACCAAGTAACAAATGGTTAAAAGATGGCCCCTGAAATCCTAAATCCACCAACTGGGCCTTATAGTTCATATCAGTGAATCTTTGCATGTCCTTCTCTAATATTTTGTGTTCTGATCCGATGTAATTGACTTGGGCACACCATAGAGTTAGACAACCTTTCGTTACATAGCAGTGTGAAAACAAAACTTTTATCTACCTTCTCTCTTTAACCAAAAATAAAAAAAATTTCCTTCTCTCGATACATTAAAATGAGAATAAAATCTCTCTTGAGATAGGATCACAGCCAATTGTGATTAAATTCAAGAGAATTCAGTTGCATATGTGGCACATGTTGATTGAAAGAGAAAAAAAAATTCAAAATCTGAATTTTCCGCCTTTTATCCCTCAACCAATCTACACGTGCCACATGCAATCGAATTCTCTTGAATTCAATTGCAATTGGCTGTAATCCTATATCGTTCTGATATGACTGGTGGGTATCTAAGAAAGGGAAAATATTGCAAATATGGAGGGGGGTTTTCTAGAAATAGAAAGAAAATACAAAGGGAGAGTGACTCACTGACTTTCCTTGATCTTTAGCTTCTTTTTTTCAGCTTCAATGGCAGAATGATAGAAAAGAGATATTGCAACACAAAGTAATGTGCTCTTGAAGGCAGTAATTTTCTTTCGAGTAGTGATAGGCGTACCCATGAATTCCATTTCAAAACCTAAGGCATCCACCTCATGGGTACGTTAACTATTTCCCTTTTCAGTAATGAAAAAAGTTGCAAAGAAAAGCAGTGAAGCAGGGGTACGTTAACTATTTTCCAAAATTAAATATCCACAGCAGTAGAAGAAAATATGCCAATAGTTTGGTTTTCTCTACAGAGATCCTCCATTTCAAATGAGAACCATCAGATGCTCATGATCCAAAGGTGCGGAGTATCCGAACCATCAGATACATCTTTGGGGTAAGTACGGCTGGGCCTGAATTGAGTACGGGCTTGGGCTGATTTGGGCTTAGCCCGAACTCAAATCTTTTCTTGGATTAGGTTCCGGTGAATGTTTCATGTTTCGGGCTGGGTTCGGGCGGTTGAGCCCTGACTGGCTGGTCATGCCCAATTGGGCCGATGTGCAGCCCAAGGTAGGCGATAGATCTCATAGTGGCAATTACTTACTAGTCCTGAGAAGGAGACCGCAAATGCAGTGTTCCCATGACCCTTTTAACCCGTTTTTAATCAGGTTAAGTATAACTAAATTATGATTAATATATATATATATATATATATATATATATCAAGGTTGAATGGATGAACACTAGGGGTGAGTGAATCTTAACCACAGTTAGTCGTGTTAGAAAAGAGGGCATAGACCAATGACTCCACGTGGTCAGCTTCCAAGCTAACAGACTGCACTTCCAAGCTGACAGCGTAATCTCATTGGTACATACCTTCCTTTTTAACACCCACTAACCGTGGTTAATATTCACTTACTCTTAGGGTTCATCCATCCAACCTTGGTTTTTCGGGGAAAAAATATTAATCTTAATTTTGTTAAGTTTAATCATGGTTAAAAAGGGGTTAAAAGGGACATGGACACTACGTCAGCTAGGAAGGAGACCTCGTGGTCCCCTTCTTAGGACTCTTTCACCAAATATGTATAATCCGCCTTATTCGGAAAATGTGCAGCCACATAGGTATCTCAGTTCATCCGCTATAGCATCATATGCCGATATAGAGTCCCACAGCCACTTGAATCATACAGATAACAAGGGCAAACTTCAAGAACATAGAAATTGATGGCATATGCTAGAAGTATAAGATCATTAAGGCATTTCTACCATTTGTACATTACCAGAAACAATTTGGAACTGTAGAATCCACCAACAGGACAGTGGATCGAATCCTGGAGAAGTGGTCCTACACTGAAGTTGAAATCCTCTTCACCTCTTGCGCCAGTGGCGGGGTGTGGCCTCTCTGTTGAAGGAGGTTTGGTGATCCAATCCCCAGGGTGACGAATCCACAAGAGCTCCAATCTCCAAAGCTAACCACTAACCATTGTTCTAACCATTAACCGTAGTTAAATGATATCTCAACCAAAAAAAAAATAAAAAGAAAGAAAGATAAAAAAGTAGTTTGCCCTAGAATATTAATGGGTTCAAGCCACAATCGAAGCACTTCATAGCATGATAGCAGCTAGGTTACGAATGCTAAGGAATCACAAGCAGGTTGGTCATCAAAAACGTTTTAAACCTCCGTAAGTGACTAAAGTAGAACACAAAAGGACAGCGCGAAGAAAAGGATAGCATTAACGAGAAGGCTTTTAGCTCGGTCAGATGCCTGAGCGCTCAGCTCCGGCATCCATAAAACATTCGGCGTTTGGCATTTTAAAGGGGAGATTAATCAATTGGGGAGAAGTCAAAATCATGGGGAGAAAGTGAAATGACTTCTCCCCCAAATTATTGCCGATACCGACGACACATCTGTGACCTAAAAGTGACAATCGGGCCGAATTCGGCCTTCAAAGCCTCTTATAAATGTATCAGTCTCGGACTACGTTTATTCAAAAATCACCAAAACTCACGCCAGACATTTATTAAGAAAGTAAAGCACAAGACCCGAGGCCCAAAAAAATTTGGAAATCGAGTGATTCGGCATATACAAATCGATCAAATCGACGTAGGAGGGAAATTCAAAGAACAACCATATGTCATAGAGGAAGTTCTCCCTGAGTACATTATAAACAAAGCTCAAACTATACTACTCGTGATGTACCCAATCTGTCCTAGACTAAAGACAACTGGTTTTGAGAGTTACACGAAAGGGGAGGCATTCGTTTTTCCGTTTGCAAGCCCAAAAGCCCAGCCATGCACATATTCATTGGCCTTTGTAAATTATTTGGACTTACTTGAGCCCATTTCCTGTTTTTTTTAGTTGTTGGGGTAATCTAAACACACACATGAGACCCAAGGTAGCTCATTATCTTCAAAAGAATTTAATTTAATTTTTTTTCATTTTCTCTAGCAACAATTACGGAAACCAGGGGCAATACCATCATAATAAAACATAAAGGAGGGAAAAAAAGAAGGGAAAAGGCGTTTAAGCACAATGAAATCAAGTGGAACAATATACGATGAGTGCAATTGTAATCCCTAAAAAATTAGGACATTGTCCTTTTAAAACTAAGAATTAACTTAATCCTCTGGTGGGTACCTAATACTGTAATGGGGTATTACGCGACATGTCCTCCCTTTTAACTTGCCATGTCTCCCCCTTTTAACACCCTTTAGCTCTGACTAAAATTTATGTGGTGGACGCCTAATATTGTAATGAGGGATTAGGCGACATGTCCCCCCTTTTAACTTGCCATATCTCCTCCCTTTTAACCTTTTAATTGTGGTTAAAATTCACTCACCCTAAGGTTAAATCATCTGTTTATACCGAATTTGGATAATGTGAATTTAGATAAATTTGGGTAGAATCTGTAATCTAAATCAACCAAAATTAGTTATTCTAACTGTTTTAACTTAGATCTTCTTGAAGAAATGGACATTAAGACAAATGACAGTAGAAAAGGAATGATCTAGGTTATGGATTAGATGAAGAGGGAAGAACAAGATCTTCATCTCAAATGAAAAATGTTCGTAGAAAAACTAAAATGCCGAAGGAGCTGGTTTTCTTTCTCAGTGACAATCTTGAACTTTCTCATGGAGAAGGTCCTCTATTTATAGATTTCCAAAGTAAAATTTGAGATCTTTATCAAAGGTGTGACAGCTCACACGCTCCTCTGCCAACTCATAGTCAGTTGGCAAAAATACGCTCCTCTACCAGCTCAACAAATTAGTTATAACTATCTTAGGGAGTAATGACCAAAATACATCCTAAGCATCATTCATTATAAGATAAGTCATGAGTTAAGGAAAAGGAGCCGTAATGTTCCGAAAGGATATATAAGATCTTTATGTAGGGAATCCAGATAAAAAATTATGCGAAAAACTGGATCCCGAAGATCTTTAAGCCATAGAAAATAATTAATATAATCTACATTAAAGAAGAAGATTACCTCGGTGAATGATGTTCATCAGTGTCGGACAAAACGATAGAATTTCAAAACTCTTTATAGAGATTTCTCAAAGAAATATTCCAAGCTCGAACCTCGCTCTTCGCTATCTCCGTGAAGCTTTCGAATTTTTCCTTGGCTTTATGAAGAACAAAATAATCATTGGAAGAAAATCCTTGGATTAAAAGAGATAAAGGAGAGTATGTGTAGAGACCTGAATCTTTTTCATGCCTTTAATGCAAGTATTAGAGGTATAATAGTCCTTGTGATGTTTTAATGCTTATGTATTTATATCTAATTGGTGTGGTGTGATTAAGACTTAATCAAAGTTATAAAGAAGAGAGATGCCTTAACATACCCTCAACTTTAGGAAGCTCTAGTTTTATCACTGCTTATCAGAATCGAGTGATTCTTAAACCATTAGAAAGGTATTGGAACCCTCTTTGAGGTTCATGTTAAATATTTTTCAGATTTTGAGTCTAAGCTAAATCAAAAGTAAGTTTTCCGATGTTTTGTCTACTGAAATTTCAGATCAATCAGCTTTAGAGTCATTTTATACCATTAGACATAAAATTGTTCCCATTTGAATGACGATTCCAACGTAAGTTGAATTTTCAAAATTCAATAAGCAAGTCAAAAGTTATGGTCAAAATACCAAAGCAGGGGAAAAGGGTTGCAATCTATTGCACAGTAAGTGTGATCGATTGCAAAGCGAGTGTGATCGATCGCATTTAGTCGAGTTTTGAGGTTTTGCACTCGGGTCTAAGTGTGATAGATCGCACCATAGGTGTGATCGATCGCACTCCCGCCCAGTTTTTTTCTTAAAACCGTGTTTTTTGGGTTTTTCCTTGGGACTATAAATAGGGGTCCTATTTCGAGGTTTTAGAGTATCCTACCTATTTCTAACCTAATTTGGCAAAGGAGATGAGAGAACCTAGGGTTCTAAGGAAGAAATTGCTTGGAGAGGAAGAAGATTGCTTGGGGATTGTAAGGATAGCTTGGAGATCTTCCTTAAAGTTTCTTGGGAGCGATTTGGATTTAAAGGAAGGATCCCTAAGGTCGATATACTATCAAAATTGAAAAATCAAATTCGGTGAATCCAAAATCTATGTTTGAGTTGAGAACTCACAAAGTTAAGGGGTTGGTTAGGTTTCCCTAATAGTTTGTCTATCCTTTTAAATGATTTTAAATTAAGTTATTTAATTCCAGGGAAGATGATAATCAAGTGCGGAAATATAGAGAAACACACAAACCACAACACAAGGATTTTTACGTGGAAACCCTTCTGGTAAAAACCACGGGACCTAGTCCAGCCATAAGAATCCACTAAGACAAAGTAAACAAGAACTTGCAAGATTCGAACTTGACTCCGTCAGACTCGACACCACGATCCTTCAGTTCATAGTCCTCCACACCTCGAAAAGTCACCACGTACTCTCAAGTCCCGTGATCAACTGCAGCCGCTTGTACTTCTCTTTGTGTCTCAAAAATAGTCTACGATCTTCCGATCGATCTCCGTCAATGACGGCTTCGGATTCCACCAACCAAATCACTCTACCACGATCCTTCCCGGATCGATCTCCTTTGCAAAGACTCTGGAACACTCCAGCCAAGGTGTTATATCCAGAACGGGTTGATGGTTTGATAGAAATCAATACCTAAATGGACTCCATCAAAGGACAAGTCCAAACAAGCAAAATTAGAACTTTTGGCTTGCAAACTCTAGGTTTAATACACTAACAAAAGGGGTTGAGAAAAATAATTTCCATAGGTTTTATAACACCTCAGGAGAAACTTAAAAAACCTCTCTACCCACTCCCCAAGTTCTTCTTCACGAAGTGGAAGAGTTCTAGCTTTATAGGGAATCAAAAACATGGTTTAGAAGTTGCTAAAACCCAAGAAGGAAAGAGCCAAAATAGCTAAAATAGCAAAAAAACCGGATTTGGAAATAATCCCATATCAGGGTCGACCCATGGGGATCATTCAGTCGACAAAAGGGTGCCATTCGGTCGACCGGATGATCCTCCAGGGTCGACCCTCACTTTTCCAACTCTCTGCCAATTTTCATCATACAAATTTTTCTATACTCAGGGTCGACCCAAAATGGTCAGGGTTGACCCTGAGGTGCCAACCCGAATTTCAAACTTCATTTTTGGGTCTCACATCCTTCACAAAAGTTGTAGCTCTTTTTGACGCGGTCGTTTTGACATATTATAAAGCAAAATCCGAGCTACAGTTTATAAGATACACCCAAAACAAGCAACCTTGATTTTTTGAAAAATTTCAGATTTTAAAACAAGTTTTGCACTGTTTATCTCATCACCTAGGGTCCATATGGTTAGTCTAGGTCACTTACCACCTAAGGCATCATGTTAGAATAATTCTAAATCAAATCCCACCTATGGTAGTATGGTATCTAGGTCACTTACCATCCTATGAAGGAAATGATCAACCGAGTGGATCAACCGGTCTTCTTTGGTCTTCAACTTCGCTTTGGCGTGGATGCTTGAAGGTAATGACACAAGACACACACCTAGACACCTAGACTCACTTGTTTTGATACTGGAATATGCCAACACCAAAAAACATGGACTTTACACAAATCAACCCTATTATAATGTCTTGTGAATGTTAGTATGTTAGAAGTGATAGAAATAGAGATTAAATATGTTTTTTTTCTAATATTGTATGAATTAAGCTATTATAGATAGAAATGTAGTTTAATAAAATGAATGGACTGTATGGAGGATGAGAAATACAATGGAGGATGTGATTGTATGGATGTGGATTGTGTTTGAGTTGTATGGATGGAATATAGTATGATGAAATGTTGGAAATGGGAAAGGGCAATGTATTAATAAAATATGTACCCAAGGTGTTTGTTGAGATGATGAATATTAATATGACACTGTGGAATTGTTGGAAATTGATTATGAATTATGCTAAGAATCATGATAAGATATATATATATATAGATCGGAATCTAAATAATTACCAACTCGAATGTTAATTGCGACACTTATGCACAAATGCATGTGTATGTTAAGATAAGAGTTTCACAAGTCACATATGTGGACCACAAACATAAGCATTGCATATGCCTGATATTCTAAATAAGCCCAATGAGGGATCTGAATAAGTGCATGTTCTAAATAAGCTGCTCAAGACTCATAAGCATAAGCATAAGCATTTCATACGCCTGTCATACTGAATAAACCCAATGAGGGATTTGAATAAGTGTATGATCTGAATAAGTGCATAAGCATAAGCATCTCACAAGCACGTGGTCTTATAAGCATAAGCATCTCATAAGTATGTTGTCTTCTAAGTTTAAGGTTCTCACAAGTACACGAGTCAAGGTAATGATATGATGTATATGAGTACATATTCTTCCGTACTCTGATTATGTTATTATGGTATTGGTTATGGTTCTAACTAAGTGCATGTATATTATGTTGTTGGTTGGATTTTATATACACCGAGTGCTTTTGTACTCAGCCAGAGTGTTGTCTGGGTAGGTATGGAGCCAGAGTCGGTGGTTGAGCATTGGGTTGAGGAAACCTAGCGTTGAGGAGGAAGGCGACCTTTTCTCCGAGGGAGCTAGAGATCTAGATAGCTTTCCTTACGAGTAGGTGTTTGTTTCAGTTTTTTTTAAGGGATGTAATAGACTTATGATACCTTGGTTTCAGTTATAGTTTTGATGTTGTATCGGAGTTTTATAAGTTGTTGGAATACTTTGATCTTAGTGGGTTATGTTTATGTTGACCCTAAACTTGTACAGGATGGTTTGGTTTAAATCGAATTTTATTATTATCATTTTTGGAGACTCGTATAGTATGCCTTGGATGTCATGAGATTTTAAGCAGGTTAAAGAAATGTGGCGACCCAAGGTCCTATTTTGGTCAAGATAGGATTTGGGATCGTTACAGTATGGAGTTCTAACAACTTAGAACCCCACAATAAAGTCCGTGAAAATCCTTTGGGGATTTCTCTAGACTTCATGAAAATCCCTTGGGCTCCACTCTATAACTCACGAAATTGCTCACGAAAATTCCTTGGGCTCCACTCTATAACTCACAAAAATTCCTTGAGGTAATGAATCCTCCCACACGGTTTTGGGTTTGTTATATTTATAGATATGGATCTGATCCATGTCTTGATTATTATCTAATAATGATCATTTTCTATTAGAGTTTCTAATAATGATAACACTTATCATTAATAGATTCCTAGTTTATCCACAATAGGTTTGTTATCACATAACTCCTATTTTAGGTTTCCTTTTCCAAAAAGATTCCTAAGGGATATAACAAACTTCCTAAATAATAGGGATATAAAAAACTCCCTAAATAATAGGAATCTAAGAATCTAGACAATCTGGATTCTCCAAAGGGGGGGCGTGAGCTACATCGTACGGATTATGATTTATCCTCTTTTCTCTTTTGTTTCTTCGCAACCAAGTAAATATCTAACTTCATTAGATAAGAGATAATTAATTAATAATTATCTACTAACCAAAATCCCATGATAAAATGGAAGATAAAGTAGGCACCAACTCTAGGGTGTTAACCCCTTGGGCGTGGGCCCACCTATAAGGTCCATCTTAATGGGTTTTATGAATATGGGTTAAACCCATATTCCCTTATATTTGGTTGGTCAAATAATTATTATTTTATCCCTTTTAATTAGATTAATATTTAATCTAAACTATTATAGATTAACATTTAATCTATTATTGTGAGCTTGTATTTCTTTATGAGCACCTCCACAGATTGCTCTAGGATATTCTAACCCTGGCTTACTCTGTGATATCCTATTGACCCTTAACAGGAAGGACACTGGAATTGCAAGTGACGTGAAATATCCATGTTGTAATTGAATCCCAGTGAAAGAATATAAACCAATAGGATCTTGCCACATGAACTAATGCATTCGACTGATCCTTCCAATAACATTATCCCTAATAGGCCTTCAAGATTATTATACTATCTAATTGATAGCCTATTGTACATCATCAGGGTTTCCAACATATTTGATTAAGCCATGAGAAACTATTTCTCATGTTAAAACATTTTGAGAAAATCTTTTATTTAGTACAATGTATTTTATTAAAAAAATATATTTAAAACATATTTGATTTCAAAATCACTTGTGCAGGCTTTAAGCTTAATGGAACGTCTTACCCTGGAACTTGGATAATCTCTCAATTTAATGAGCATGGATTTCTTGTTTGAAATTCAACATGATTCGAACAACTTTTTGATTATCTAACTGTCAGCTTATCGTAGTCCTTCAGGTAGAGAGTACTTAGGTGCAATCAAAATAGTTAGATCACTGCCCAATTATAAATGAACTTATCAGATCTAAGGATCATCAAAGCTGTTCAATGTGAATGAGAGACCAACTATCTGATAGTATGTTTATGCAAGAGGTCTCTCATTGTATGCAATTAGTTAATGTACATTTAAGCACCCATAAGCCGATGTGTAGTCTTCACTACAATAGTTTGAGATAAAATTACATCTCAACCATTGAGAATATCTAAGCATTGTGGCATCCATATAAGTGAAGTGCCCAGTTTCACCCTTAGCTATGACTCAATAAGGTATAAGGAATTGGAAAGCTATATCTACCTGTGTTAGTCCATAACCAATCACACAACTTTCCTACAATATATCCTAGGGACCTTGTTCGATATCTCATATCGTATATATCATCTCATGATCTTGGTTAATTACCCATAATGAATTCATAATAAATAAAGAAGATGTCTTTATTAATCTAATCAATAAAAATCTTACAATCTAAATGAATTTTTAGGGCATAATGTCCAACAATCTCCCACTTGCCCTTAAAGTCACTGTGACATAGATTTCAATCCCATACTATCTAAGTGTGTTACAAATACTTTATCTGATAAAGCTTTTGTCATCAGGTCAACAACATTAAGTTGAGACCTAATCTTTGTAACAATACTGTCTTGCCTCTCAATAATCTCACGGATGAGATGATACTTCCTCTCCACATGTTTCATCTGATTGAAAAGTAAGCACATAATCCCTAGTCCTTTTCAGGTACTTCATGATGTGCTTCACAGTAGTCCAAAAATTGACTCCTGGATTGCTTTGGAACTGACTAACAACTTCCACTGCATGACAGATATCCAGTTTGGTACATAACATGTCGTGACCCAAAACCCACCCTATGAGTTAGAGTGAATCTTGGACGACTTATCATAACTTACATGACTTGCTTAACGAACCATCCTGCAAAACATATGGAGCATATACAATAGAGGACATAAAAGTGGAAGTATAAACTAATCATGGCACAACGGAAGTCTACCCAAAACTTCTATGTATATACACGTGATCCAAGTTTGTACAAGAAGGGAAAACAAAAGAAGGTATGGACATGCTCGCCAAAATACATGAGTATAATCTCTCAAGCTCACCCACAATCACTCAAAATCTACCACCTCATAGTAGTCCTCCACATGAGGCTCCACAGTAGGGACCTCCTCAACGTACTCCTCCTCCTCCCATGGACCGGGAGCACAGATATCAAAAGGAGCGGGCGCTCCACTAACACCTGCCGACATCAAAAGTACGGCTGAGCATGGAATACTCAGTGGGTACCAAATACTAACCAACAATCATAGCATAATAATAACAGAAATAAGAAGGAAGTAGTTCATATAATTGACAGGAAAACTAAACAGTTGATAGATCACGCTTGCATCATATCAAAGTCGGAAAAACCCTTGAAAATATCATGTGCTTGACTTGACTTAAAATATTCCTTTCGTGTTTGAAAACTTGTCTTGTCACGTTCTGTCTTGTTCGTTTTGTCGTGTCATGCCATGTCTTGCTTGTCGTGTCATATCATGTATTACTTGTCTTGTCGTGTCATGCATGCCATGAAATATAAATGCTCATGCTTGCTTGATTGACTAAAAAGTAAACATGTTCATGCTATTTGTGAGGGAGGGTGGTTTAGAACCCCCTCTTCCTAAATGAGATACAACTTGTGCGGGAGGAGAAACCCCTCTTTAACGAAAATGGATCGAAAGTAAACATGCATGCTTGGGGTCTTGCTTGGCGTGTTCTTGTTCTTGTCAAAAGCGAGGCAAAACATATCTTAAGATATGCCCTACCTTTATTTACCAATCATTACGTTTGGCCTTGTCATGGTGTTCATGAATCGAGAATAAAAACTCTTGTCTTGGAAAACATCGGTAAATCATATCATGCATGTCGTGCTCGTGAAAATCGTGTATATGCTTTAACTTGGAATTAAATATGACATTTGGGATTTAACAATACATAGAATAACATTAATTCCAACAAGTAATTATTCATGCCATTAGAGAAACAATTAATCACACTATCATAAACCCTAGAATCTTCCATACACTTTAAATCATGCTTTTCTTGAGTTATACTTCATTTTCTTCACCTCGACATTTCATCAAACATATGGTGTGTACATTATGGTTAAAACCTAAACCATGCTTTTCTAGATGGGTTAATGTTCACCACATACATATATGTTCATTATTAGTACAATGCCCTTCCCATTTCGTTCATCATAATACATACACACGGCATCCATTGCCCTTACACATCCACACAACCATCCATATCATATTGTTCTCATAAGTTTGGAAAAACAAGAAAGCAGGGGTGAAAAAAAGAGAATATGAACTAGGAGGGTAGCATATGGTACCAACCTTGAAAATGGGAGGAAAACCCTTGCAAATGTAGAGGATGAACGTTGCCCTAGCTTGGAGAACGTGTCTCTCACGAGCTTGAGCCTTGGAGTGAAGAATCCAAGCCCTTTGAAACGATGTAGGGTCCTTAAACCCTTGATTCCTTCTCAAGTTGAAGACCTAGGTTAGAAATCCCCTTTCTCCCCTCTCACTATCTCTAAAATGCTGCTAAGTGTGATGAATGAGGATCCAAGGCTCGTGCAAGCCCTTATAGGCAAGGGTGTAACGCCCAAAAGATGAAAAAGCCCTTAATGAAATTCTGTAAAAACATGAAAGACCGAGCGATTGGTGGTCAAGACCGAGCGACCGGTGTTTTTGACTGAGTGATTGGTTGAAAACACCCTCTCTGGAAAAATTCCCCATACAAATTAGTTAACCAGTTGATCGATACTGATCGATCGGTTGTAGACCGATCGATCGCTACAATGGACCGAGCAATCGGTGCTCTGCAATTTCGACACTGAGTCCATTTTTCCACTCAATCCACTACTTGGACTTATCCCTCTTCAATTCTAACCTTTTCTAAACATGATCAGGGCCTTTATAAGGCTATGACATATTAATAAATATTTTATTTAATTATTTATAGCATTTTTTGCAAAATTCTCAAAGGTTCTAATTCTCATTTCATGAAAATGGAGATTAAAATGGCATCATGCCTTGACACACATTCCAAGACATATGCAAAAAGTTTCGGGGTTCTACATAACATGATATACATGAGGCTCCCAACTGTCGAAGCATATGGGCACCTCTTCATCTGCTCAATCTCATCAGCTGACATAGGAGCCATCTTTTTAAATAAAGTAACATCATGTCTAAAGGAAATGAGAGTTGTCTTACAATCACTCATACTGTACCATGACAAGATCTTGTCTATGTAAGAAGTTTGGCTCAATCCCAACATCCGGCATTTTCTATCTCTCAGGATCTTTATTATGAGAATATAGGATGCCTCTCCCAAGTCTTTTATTGAGAAATGTTGAGAAAGACAAATCTTGATTGATGACAACATCCCTATATCATTCCCAATGCCTCTCCCAAGTCTTTCTAAAAACCAAGGTTAGATGCTTTAACCCTAAGGATTAGTGAATCTTAACCACAATTGAAGGGAGTTAAAAGGGGACACATTAATTTTTTAATACTTTTTCTAAAAACCATGGTTAGATGCTTTAACCCTAAGGATTAGTGAATTTTAACCAAAATTAAAGGGAGTTAAAAGGGGACACTTTAATTTTTTAATATTTTTCTAAAAACCATGGTTATATGCTTTAACCCTAAGATTAGTGAATCTTAACGAAAATTAAAGGGAGTTAAAAGGGGATACACATTAATTTTTTAATATTTTTTCTAAAAACCATGGTTAGATGCTTTAACCCTGAGGATTAGTGATTCTTAACCATGTAGAGGGTCAAGATGCTTTAATTTCCTGACAATTAAAGGGAGTCAAGAAATTGTCTTGCTTGATGCATAATATGTCAAAAGCAACAAACAAGAAAAGAAAAATCACTTATGGAAACTAACCTAGGGGTTACTTAAAAATAAGATTTTAACTAGAAAAATTAACCAAAAAGGATTTAGACTAAGCTAAGACTAGAACTAATCTAAAAAAATTAACAACATATTTAGACTAAGCTAGAACTAACCAAATTATATAATTTTTTTCTGTATTACCTAAAATAGCCTCGCCAAGGCAAAGGTTATCTCTTCAACCGGTTCATAGTTAATCTCTATTATTAGTGCATAATATAAATTTTAGATTTGCACATCATCTATCATGAACCAAAATAAAATATAAGATCAATTATCAAAGAAATAATAAAAATGAGAAGAGAAAAAACTGGGACCCAGAAACAACACAGAAGAAGTGTTCAAGCAACTGAAAGAAGTATATCCAAGTAGATATAGATAATGAAAGGGACAACCCAGTATGCCTTAGAATGGAAATCAAATAAATGACAAGTAAATCTAATTACTTTAAAAATATAGAGAGAAAATCATAAAATTTTAGTGGATTGAAGACTGAAACTGAAAAGCTTGAAATGAGTCTGAATCTGAATATTGCACGTGAATTAAGTAAATTAACAAGCTCATACTTCTCATGACAAACTGAATATTCTAACACTTAAAGACATTTACAACATAGCAAAAGTAAATACACACTTGAGAAATTAAGTCACCAGGAAAATAAAATGGAGAGAAAAAATTACACATTGGAATGATTTCAACTATTAAACACCTGGCTTTTGAGTGTAAACAAGCTTTGAACAAGTTCAAATTAACAAAAGAACAATATAAAAGCAAAGCAAACATCATAAATGATTTATTGAGTTCTTGCTTCCCTGATCTTCTGGACTCCAAGTCTCACAGGACTAGCATGAATTGGATTTTCAAAAATACAAATGTAAACCTATCTTTGTGGATGCCCAAATATACAAAATACAAAATCAAGGGTTTGTAGGCCATAATTGTTTTGTATGAACTATGTGAGCACGGGATTTCGCCCTCACAAAAAGGATGTTGGTGTTTAGAGTCGCCACCTATTCATTCAGAAGGGATAAGTCTTCGGGTAGTGGATAACGTCTTGGTCTGTGGTAGAGGTCTAGGTAAGAGGTTTGGTTAAGTCCGGGGAAGGTGTTAGGCACCCCGAGACTTCCATTTTACAATGGTTCCCTACTTGCTAGGTATAAGCCAATTAAAATCAAGGTTGTTCAAATGCCTGAATGTTTAAAGTAATGCTAAGCCGAGAAGGAGAAAGCCAAATAGGGTCGAACCTGGATTGGATTGCTTACGTACTCACAAGGTGAGATCAGACCAAGCGTAGTTCTGGCACATGACCTGTGCCAAGGCTAGAGGGGTGTATGTGTGTGCACCAAGGGTGGCTAATGGACTAGTCCGGTAGATTAGGATTTGGTTGACTGAGTTTGGTCAAGTGTAAGGTTTAAGCCCAGTAAGCTTAAGGTTAGTCCGGTAGACTAAGGATTAGTCCGGTAGACCAAGATTAAGCCTGGTAGGCCAAGGAGTAAGTCTGGTAGACTTGATTTAGGTCCAATAGGCTAAAATTGAAAATAACCAAAGTTAGGGTTGCTAACTGTGGTTAAGGGTTAAACTAACCATGATTAAGATTGCTAACTATAGTTGAGGGTAACAAGGTAAGCCCGGTAGGCTGAGATTGGACCCGATAGGCCAAGGGCGAGCCTGGTAGGCTAAGGAATTTGGCCCGGTAGGTCAAAACAGATTTAACCGAGGTTAGGGTTGCTAACCAGAGTTAAATGGATAAAGTAATTATGGTTAGGGCTGCTATCCATGGTAAAGAGGGCCAAAATAGAATATTTTGGGCACATAGCAAGATTTCAAAATTTTTGATATATTTCCAGATTTTTACCAAGGGTTAAGGGTGCATAACCATAGTTAAAAGTTAACCGGGGTTAGGTTAACCCCAGTTAAAAGGTCTAGGCAGTTCAGAGTTGGCCCAGAGAGCATGGCAAGGCCTAGAATGACCTCCTACCTGGTCTGCACCCTACGTAAAGCTCAAAAGATCAGAAAATTGATAATAACGGTAATAGGATTATCGCTATTACAGAAGCAGTTCTGGCCCTAGTTTGCAGGTCTGAGGTTTGGGTTAGGGATGAACCCATGGGGTGCTGGACCCATAGAGTTGAAGAAGGAAGTCCAAGGAAGGCCCTAGGCCTGAGACGGACCCTGGGGGTGGTCTGGAGTGGGCCCCACAGTGGGCTGAATTCTCTGTGTTTAGTATACTGTAATAGCGGTAGATAGTCTACCGCCATTATGTTATCTTCTGTTTCAGGTCGTGTTAACCATGGTTAATCACAAGGGATGACCTTGGAATGACCAGGCTAGGTAGAGGAGGACCTGAGGAGTCCAACCATGGCCCTAGATTCAACCAGGGCCCCACCTAAGAGAGTATAACAGAGCTGCAAAGTAGAAGATCAGGAATGACGGTAATTATTCTCCTAGAGCTTTCCAAAAAAGTAAATTTTCTCTTACGGGGGCTGCACCAGTAGGTTCTAGGGGATCCCTCATGGCTTGAGGGACCCCTAAAAGACTAAGGGGAGTTCTATGCAAAGGGGTATTGTACCCAAACTCGAGAGGCCTCAAGGGGGTTCCACCAGACCTATGATGCAGGTGGGGGACCTGTCCTTGGCTGAGAAGAAAAAAACAGAAATAAAATACCCCCTGGAGAAGGACCAGGGGGTCTTACATGTGATTGTACAAAAATAAAAAGACAGTTAGGGCTGGCCCTAACCCTTGCTCTTCGTGCACGGTGGTTTGCACGATAGAAGTGGCTGGTACACGGTGGTGGTGGACTGCGAGGAGGCTGGGGGAGCCCCTGGGCTACCTGTGATCTCCCTTAGGGGTGAGAATAGACGTTGGAAAGGATGAAGTTGAGCTAGCCGAATCCTAACAGGGTTTTCTTATAGAAAATTTGGAATGCTTCAACCTATGAAGGAGGGGGGATTTATATTGAGTTGCGAAGGAACCCTAAGCATTTAGGGGATTAATGGAACTAGACACTGGGAAGATGAACTGGAGTGCTGCAGAGGGGCCAACTGTGCCTGAAATAAGAAAACCAATAATGGCGGTAGAGTTTATACCGCCATTCCTAGTTTAGCCTAAACCAGGAATGACCGTAGAAACTCTACTGCCATTACCTGATTTTTGCTAAAACGGGTGTAACAGGTTCACAATTGGCTTGATTTACTATAGCAGGACCTAAATAAGGTAATGGCGGTAATGTTATTACCGCCATTACTAAGATTTTTTGAATTGAGGTGGTGGGCCCCACTGCAACAGCTCCTAAAGGCCTGTAGGCCCCTGTTTGGGCCCACAGAAGGGTCTGAGCTTGATTTTAGGATTTTTGGACCCTGGGGCTGAACTAGGGTTCACCTAGGGTTAGGTCTAGGGTTAGACTAAGGTTTGACTGGGGTTTACCTAGGGTTTGACTAAGGTTTGATTAGGGTTTACCTAGGGTTAGGTCTAGGATTAGACCAGGGTTTACCTAGGGTTAGTCTAGGGTTTTACCTGGGATTGCCTAGGGTTTTGGGCTTGACTAGGGTTAGGCCTAGGGCTTACCTAGGATTAGGCTTAGGATTTGATCAGGGTTTACTTAGGGTTTAGGGCTTGACTAGGGTTAGGCCTAGTGGTTCACCTAGGGTAAGGCCTAGGGTTTGATCAGAGTTTGCCTAGGGTTTAGGGCTTGACTAGGGTTAGGCATAGGGTTTGATCAGAGTTTGCCTAGGGTTTAGGGCTTGATTAAGGTTCAGCTGAGGATAACCATATTTAAAAGCATTAACCATGGTCAAGGCAAGGTATAAAAATTGAGTACTTATAGCTGACCCTCTTTGCTGGAGAGTGTCAGATTGGCAATTGAATGACAAAGATTGGAATCATTTTATTTTTACACAAAGATTGGATTTTAAGGGATGATGATATACATGCATGCTGTGCGAGCGGTGTGTAATGTGATGCGACTTGGGGAGAATGGAAGCAGTTAGGGCCACTTTCTGGCGAATGAAGAGTAGTTCGTGCTTCTTATACTGGGGATTGATGAATGTTATGAAAGATAGCAAGTCTCAAAGGTGCTAGCCAGGATTGGTTGCTATGACATTACCTGAAGGTGCTTAACCATAACAACGAAGGACACGCTGAGTGTCGGAAAGAGGACATGCGAGGTGCCAATAGAGTGTGCTATGTCGATGCTCACTTAGGATGTCAGAGACACACGAGGTGTCGAAGGGGTACATATGAGGTGCCGATAAAGTGTGTTATATCAATGCTCACTTGGGATGTCAGAGACCCATAGGGTGTCGAAGGGGACATGTAGGTGGTATCGCGGTATGGCGAGATGGTCAAGGGAGATGCAGGATGTCAAAGGACATACGAGGTTTCGATATGTTGACAAGGTGTGTTATGTCAATGGTACACCTAGGATGTCGAAGACACACGGGGGTGTTAAAAGGGGACATGCAGGTGGAATCATGGTATGACGAGATGGCCAAAGGATACGTAGGATGTCAAGGGACATGCAAGGTGTCGGTATGTTGACAAGGTATGTTATGTCAATGGTACACCTGGGATGTCGGAGACACACAGGGTGTTGAAGGGGAGATATGCGAGTGGTATCGCGGTATGATGAGAATGCCAAGAGATACGCAAGATGTCAAGGACACACGGGGGTGTTGAAAAGGTGCGGCATGTCCAAGAGGCACTAGCCGGATTGATCTTGAAATGGCCTTGATAATGTCATGCAGGGTGTAAAAGGCATGAATGCTTTCCTATGAATCTGTTGATTGTGACTTGCGAGGATGCGTGCTGTCGGCTTCCTTTGCTTTGTCTTCGTCGGGGCTGCTTGATGCAGGTTGGTACGACCAAGTCTCGGTATCGAAAGCTCTATTTTGAAAAATATTTTTTTAGAAAAGCGTTAGACTTTTACAAAAGTTTTTTGATTTTTAACAGAAAGAATGTTTAGCTAACTTTTAGATTTGTCAGGAAATTACCTTTGTCAGGGCTTAGGGGATTTTGTAGTTTGTCTTTTACTCTCGAAGAGTGGAGTATGACCTAGAAGAGGTTTCGTCACCGCTGGGGATGCTTGGGGGTAAACCTGTTTGTCTTGCCGCTGCTTGAGATTGGACTCTGGTTGGGGAGAAGCTTGCTGAAGAGCAACTGGAAGCTTCTAGACTCTTGCTGGGAAGAGTGTTGTAGAGAGCAATTAAAGGCTTTTACTAGGAATCCGTTAGGGATTGTGATACTGTTATAGACCACTACTGGTGATCTGTCGGGGAGCTGAACTCTTCTGGAGACCACTGCTGGGGAATCTGTTTCTTAGTGCCGTCTGCTGAGAAACTGTTTCTTATTGGGAATTCGACGAGACTGATTGTTGCCGGGTTTTGTTGCCAAACTGCTCTTCAGCTTTTCTCCCTTTTTTACCCTTGGAATGACCAAGTCATGAGGTTCTTATGATTTTTGTGTAATGAGGTCGTTGCCAGTTTTCTTCATGCTTGTGACGCTGGTTGGTTTTTGTCCTATTTTTGCCCCTAGTCGCAAGACTAGGTTTGAGGTCGCGAAATTTTTTGTAATGAGGCCGTTTCTGGTTTTCATTCATGCCCTGGATTTGTTGGGGAAAATGGATCTTCTCCCTTCATTGTCCTGAATGACGCTCTGCTGATGATTGTGTTCCTCTGAGGACGTAGATGTGATACTGCGCTTGTACTCGTAGTTTCTAGAAGATCTAAGAGGACTTAGAGTAGGACGAAATGTAGGGTGAGGGACCGAAGTTTAGGACACCCTGAGATTTCTCCTTTTTTGCAGTTGATCTATACGATGTTAGGGATTTCTCTTGTCGTGGTAGACTTATACTCTCTTGGAGATTTGTACTTTGAGATTTTCGTTGGAGTTTTCTTTTTGGCTCCACTGGGAAAATTGAAGAGGTTTTCTTTGCTGGGGGAGAGTTTCGAGAGAGGTTGTCTTTGCTTGGGGAGTGTTTTCGAGAGAAGTTGTCCTTGAAAGATCTATTAGAGAAAGAGTCTGGAGAGGTTGCCTCTGTGGGGAGTCTCTGACTTTGGGAATGTTTCGACTTCTATTTTGTGTTTTTCTTTAATGGAAATTTTAAATCCTTGAGAGTTGACTCGGTTGGGAAAGTCGAGAGGATTCTTACTCTGTTTGGACTCTGTGGGGAGACATTTTAAAGAGGCTTTGAATCCATTAGGGATTGTTTAGGGGATGCCTGGATTTGCTTGGGGGATGATTCTAGAAATATCTTGATCCCTTTAGTGACTGCACCTGATTTGTCAGGTTGCCTGCGTACCCTTTGCAGGATCTGGTCATGACGTAATTCAGACAAATGCCACAGATGGCAAGGGAGGGTGTCCCTGAAAATGTTGTATAAAAGAAGGGCTGTTAGGCTCAAATGGGCTAACTAAAAAATTTTATTGATTTGAAATTGCTTTACATTACTAGGGATAAGGAGTGTGCCAAAGATGGCCTCCTGTCATTTCCCGGAGAATCTACGAGTGCAAAGTACCTATCAGATCTAAACCCTAAGCGTAGTATCATTTGACTTTGTACATGTTGATGGGCTCTGGGAGGTCTTCGTCATCCATACGTCTGAGTTGAAGGGGGCCGACGGAGAATTTGTCTCGGATGATGTATGGGCCTTCGTAATTAGGTTTAAACTTGCCCCTCGGGTCAGGACGGTTTGAAAACATTTTTTGAAGAACCAGTTCACCGACTTCGATGCTTTGTGGCTTGAATTTCTTGTTGAATGCCCTAGCCATGCGCCTCTGATAGGTCTGAGAGTGGTTGATGGCTTTCAGTCGCCGCTCTTCAATCAGATTCAATTGTTCATACCGGGTCTGTGCCCATTATGTTTTTGAGATTTCTGCTTCCACTAACACTCGAAGTGATGAAATCTCTATTTCAATAGGGAGGACTACTTCCATACCATAAGCCAGCAAGAATGGTGTTGTCCCAGTTGCGGTTCGGATGAACGTTCTGTAGGCCATGAGTGTGTATAGCATCTCATGCTAAACAGAGTAATTGATTGCCATCTTTTCTATGATTTTATTTATGTTCTTGTTGGCGGCTTTAACTGCACCATTGGTCTGTGGCCTGTATGGTGTGAAATTGTGATGCTGTATCTTGAATTTCTGGCAGAGATCTGTCATCCTCTTGTTGCAGAAGTTGAGAGCATTGTTTGTTATAATCTCAAATGGGACACCGTACTTGCAGATGATGTCTTTTAAAAAAAAATGTTGAATCACTGAGGTTGTGACGTTGGCATAAGAGTCTGCCTTGACCCATTTTGTGAAATAATCGATTGTTACTAGGATGAATCGATGTCCATTTGATGCTTTCGGGACTATGGGTCCGATGACGTCGATGCCCCAAGCTGAGAATAGTCGTGGAGCAGTGAGATTATGCAGCTTGGTTGTGACGTCAGCATAAATTTGGCACTGGTGGCAATTCTGTACGTGCTGGCAACAGTCAGATTCTATTGTAGACCAATAGTAGCCTAATTTGAGTATCTTCTTCGAGAGCATCAACCCGTTCATGTGTGGGCCCTAAGTTCCTCCGTAAACTTCTTCAACTACCTGAGCTGCTTTACGAGCGTCGAGGCATCTGAGCCAGATCAAGTTCGGTGATCTTTTGTACAAGATTCCTCCAGAGAGGAGAAACTGAATGACCAGTCTTTGGATTACCCGACGGCCTGTTTTGGTGGCATCGAGTGGGAAGGTCCTATCCTCGAGATACTTCTTGATGTCTGTATACTAAGGCTTGTTGTCTGAAACCTCTTTGATTTCAAGGAAGTAGGCAGACTGATCCTATTGCTGTATCTCGATTGGCCACAGCATGATTCCCCTAGGGATCTGGACCATGGAGGGGAGAGTGGCCAGTACATCGGCAAATCTGTTGTGGTTCCGAGACCTGTGGCTGAAGGTGATTCTTCTGAACTGAGTGATTAGCATGTTGAGGTAGGCCAAGTACGGGACTAGCCTTGCTTCTCGGATGACTCAAGATTCATTTGTCTGACAGATTACCAAAGATGAGTCACCATAGACGTCTACCTCTTCGATCCTGATGCCCAAGGCTTCTTTTAGTCCGGCTATGCACGTCTCATGTTCTACTTCGTTGTTTGAACATTTGTATTGCAGTTTCATTGAGATGGGGAGGTGTGCTCCCTTGGAAGAGATCAGGACTACTCCTGCCCCGTTTCCGTGACTGTTAGCTGCTCTGTCGAAGTATAGCTCCCAACCAAGGTATTACTGCTCTTCTGCTTCCGTATACAGGATGACTTCATCTGGGAATTGATCATGTACTGAGACGTAGTCTTGTGCTGGACTATGGGCTAAGTGATTTGCAATCGCCTACCCCTTGATTGACTTCTGAGTCATGTACGTGATGTCGAATTCAGACAACATTATAAGCCATCGGGTTGTCCTCTCAATAGTGGCTGACTTTTCTAGTAGATACTTGAGTGGATCCATCCGGGAGATCAGGATTGCCAGGTAGGAAAGTAGATAATGCCGTAGACGCTAAGTAGCCTAGACTAGTGCTAGACAAGTTTTATCGAGCGGGCTGTACTTCTTTTCATACTCTAGCAGACGCTTACTGATGTAGTAGATGGCTTGTTCTGTTCTGCTTGTCTCGTCATGTTGTGCTAGAACGCATCCTATGGAGGTTTCTTGTACTGAGATGTATAGTAGCAGTGGCCGTCCTAGTGTAGGAGGCACAAGTACTGGAGGATGAAGAAGATACTGCTTTATTCTGTCAAAGGCTTCTTGACAGTAGTCTGTCTAGACTGTGGGTACGTTATTCCGGAGGAGCTTGAAGATCAGCTCGTATATCGGAGTGAGTTGAGAGATGAATCGATTGATGTACTGAATTCTGCCCGGGAAACTGCGGATCTCCTTTTCAGTTTTGGGTGCTGGCATTTCGATGATAGCTTTGACTTTAGTTGGATCGATCTCGATGCCTCTTTTGCTGACTATGAAGCCGAGGAGCTTTCCACTCTGGTAGGTTACCCCTGCATTTTTGAGTCCGAAGGGTTACCTTGTAGCAGAAAGTGCCCCAAGGTATGATAAAGGAGGTTTTCCCATGTCTTCTTCTGCCATTCTGATCTGGTTGTATTTGGAGAAACCATCCATGAATGAGAGTGTCTCGTGCCCTTCAGTATTGTCGACCAGGATGTCGATATGCGGGAGAGGGAAATTATCTTTAGGGCTTACCTTGTTCAGATTGTGGTAGTCGATACACATTCGGACCTTGCCATCCTTCTTGGGTACCGGTACAATGTTGACTAACTATTCAGGGTAGATTGTTATTGGTAAGAAGTCTGCTTTGATCTGCTTCTCTACCTCTTCTTTGACCTTCTGCGACCATTCGGGCCTCATCCGTTTCAGTTTCTACTTAACTGGTCTGATTTAGGGATTCAGGGGTAGTCTGTGTACTCCCAATACTGGGTCCAGGCCTGACATGTCTGCATATGACCATGCGAAGACGTCACTGTAGCTCTTCAGTAAGCTGATCATGTATATTCTCTGTTGCAGGCTCATGGTTGTGCCGATTCTGACAAGCTGAGGACTGTCTTCAGATCCGAAGTTTATGGTCTCAGTATCTTCGATGTTAGACTGCAGGATCCCTTCACTGTGCTCTAGAATGTCCAAAATCTCTTGAGGCGGTTCCTTTTCCTGTTCTGAGCCATACTCAACTTCCGAAAGTTCAAGGAGGGTTTCGGAGGTAGCCTTAGTATAGACGATTTCCTGACAAATCATTTAGCTTAGTTTAGCATGTGCCCTTCTTAACACCCCTTACTTGTTGTTAAGATTCACTAACCCTTAGGGTTCAACATC
Source organism: Tetracentron sinense (assembly GCA_015143295.1). NCBI lineage: Eukaryota > Viridiplantae > Streptophyta > Magnoliopsida > Trochodendrales > Trochodendraceae > Tetracentron > Tetracentron sinense. The sequence continues at coordinate 5,019,681 of CM026574.1, read as the reverse complement.
TAACATTGTTTTTGAGAAAAAAATATTAACTCTAAGTGACTTGTTAACCAGAGTTAAAAGAGCAATTAAAGAGAGTTAGGCTTGGACCTCATCGGTCCATGCCCCCCCCTCTTAAATACCTAGGGGTTGCCACTATGACCTTCATCACATCAATCATGACCTTGAATCACTCTTAACCAATATATATTGTGAAGCCTCAAGTTATCATAATACTTACATCCATCATATATAGCTATGATTTCAGCCAAATTGTTGGAACCGGCTCCATAAAAGGAGTGGAAAGCCAAAAAAATATATTGCATACGCATCTCAACTCGTTTAGAAATAAGCAAACTAAACTCGAGCTTATAATATATGATTTATTTAAAGAATAACTCTTTAGTTGATGTATTTATATTGTATATTTATAGATATTATTATTTTTTACATATTTAATATATATTGTATATTTATATATTATGAATTTCTTCATATATATATATACAATTATAATGCGAGAGCCTTGCGTAGATGAATTTTCCGAAATTCTCAAACTACCCTTATATAAAACAAAACATTGATTTAATATTTTACTTTAATTCCCAAACTACCCCATGCATTTGATTTAATGTTTTACTTTAATTCCCAAACTACCCTTGCTCATCTATCCATTTAGAATCACAGCCAATCGCTATTGAACTTGGGGAGAGTTCAATCGCACCCGCGAGTTAACACGTGTCCCTTTTAACTCCTATTAACTGTGGTTAACTCCTTTCCCTCGCGCTCACGTACATCGCACGTGCTACTAGCGAGTTCAATCGCATCCACAGGTTAACTCCTATTAACTGTAATTAACTCCTTCCCCTTGCTCTCACGTGCCACCCACTAGTGTATATATATATATATAAAATGAGCTTAACAGGCCGAGTAGTTCGGCAGCTTGTGATTTAGCAAGCTGAGCGAGGCTTTTATCAAGCTGAGCCGAGCTGCTCGGGCTCGAGCCCACCCGCCCTCGTTAGTTAAAGGGCAAAAGAAAAAGAAAAAAAGTTTAGGTTCTGTCAGATGACGAAAACACCCTGGAGTGGACGTATGGTAAAGGTCAAGGCAGTGGATTAGGTCAAGGCAGTGGGATGACTTTTGAACACTACTCGTTATCCACGGAATTTACCGCTAAGGAATTTACGGGCCTACCCTTGTAAAGGAGCACGGAAAATTCATCTAATTTGACTGTACAAGTCAAACAAAGTCACCCTCGGTGCGGGTGCTTTAAATATACCGACTAAAAAAAGAATAAAACTGTACGAGGCAGTTCCTGAGTCGACTCACCCGTATTAGAAGACAACTCAGCGAGTCAAAGTCATCACTCTCAACACGAGACGACAGTCACCCAAATCATGGATTGGGTAAAGGAAAATATGTGGGGTCATTCCAGTTTAAACTTACTCCAAGGAACAGAGCCATGTTTTTCTAATTTTAGAAATGAGAATTAACAAACATCAGATTCCTTTTTATTTTACTTTTTTTCCTTTTGTTTTTTCTGCATCGAAATCTGGAATAACCAACAAACCCAATCCGCCAAATTAAATTAAATTAAATCAATTCAAACCCCCTTAATATCAGGAGAGATCGATGGTAGTGCTGCTGCTGTTCCCGTTCCCATGCTGCCCTGGAATGATGATTTCTTTTTTCTTTATACTATAAAGCATGCACAACAGTCAACAGCAAAAGCAAGATGTAAAAGAAGAAGAAGAAATTGTGTATCTTTGTTTTGTAAAGAGGAATATGGAAAATACTAAAAGAAAGATTAAACCAGTCTAACAAGCTTTTTTGTGAAAGAGAGAGAGAGAGAGAGATGGTTCATAAAAAGGAAAAGAGGAGAACAAGAAACAAAGTTGCAGAAATGTGCCCAAGAAATTATTGTTTTTCCTTTTCTTGCTTGGAATTTTTTTTTATCATAGCCTCATACAAACAAAGAATAAATACTACACAAACAAATCACCCCATATACAATATCTCATCTGCATCTCTCAACCTCCTTCGGTTCCTTTGGACCACAAGCTTGAGTTCAAACTCAAACTCCCATCAATCAAAAAAGAAAAGGAAAAAAAGGAGAGAGAACCAAAAACAAAAACCGAAAAAAAAAAACAGATAAAGGAAATAAAAAACTAGAATGAGAACAGGAGAATGTCTTGTGGTATCATCAACAGACCCACATGGGATTTTAAGCCCTCAACTCAAAGGCCAACTTCAATTCCTACATCTTACTAATAAAACCAACAATCTCAACTGGCTCACAAGAAAAAAAATGGAAGAACTTGGAGGAACAAAATAAAGAGAAAGCAGTCTTTGAAATGAGTAAAAAGAAGAACAATCTCGGGTTTATGATTATTGAGAATCGCTTGCATCTCCACTATCAGTAGCCTGAGGTTGAGGCTGAGGCTGGTGGGCATGAACATCTTGTTGTTGATGATCTAGAGGATGATTTTGCTCCGAATTCATATTAAAACCACCTCTGCTATATGCATTTAGTGCAGCTAACATGCCCAGGTTAGTCTCCGACATTCCAAGGCCAAGATGTTGAGAGGCAGCGGCTGCAGCGGCAGCCGATGGTTGTTGCAATAGCATCGACCCCAGTGGGAACGGACTGACCCGGCCTCCCTGGAATTCAAGCCCTCCACCAAGGTTTAATCTTGGCATGAAATGAAGAGGCGCCTGCTGTGTGTTTACACTAGCAGTCGGTATAGACGTTGCTCTATACTGCCCTCCTGGGAAAGTCCACATGGACGCTTCCGAGGGGCCAACCCCAGCAGTGGCAGCCACTGTTGGGGTGGTAGATCCGGCACTTACGGGCAGCATCCAGAAGGCGTTGCCACCGCTGACAGGTGCCGGTGCCACCGCCCACATCGCCGTAGCTGGCATGATGTTTGAAGGCCGAACTAGGCCTGCTGCAGCACCAGCACTAGTTTCTTGTTGTTGTCTCTGAAACTGGATGCCGGTTCTCAGCGATTTATTAGCCGAAGGCGAGGTTGCGCCACCACCTTCCGGTTGGGATAGTGATTCTTCTTTAAAGAGATCTTCTCTATAGCGTTTTCTCAAATAGTTATCGGCCCCATCTCCACCAGAACCACCAGCCTCACCACCACCACCACCACCACCACCGGGAAGTGCTTCTCCAATCTGATCAGCTGTTAGAAGATGTTGATGATGAAACCCTAACATGGCAGAGTGTGAGATTCCAGATTCAGCGCCACCGAACAGCCTCCGACCGGCCTCAGCCCCGTCCTCATAGTACTGGGGATGGTGGGCAAGAGCTAGTGCGCCGTGGAAGGAAAGAGGAGCAGATTTCGAAGGCGGGGCACTGCTGCTGCGGAGAGAAACGTTGAGAGTAGAAAAATTGGCAGGCATGGTGCCGGTTCCAGTTGCTGCAATAATAGCAGGTTCCGCTTGCTGTAACAACCACTCTATGGTCTCCCCATCGGATTTGTGCCCCAATTCCCTCGTCAATTGGAAAACCCTAGCGGCACAGGCTGCCGGCATACGGATACGGCGTCCTCGACCGTCGACTTTGGTATGCCTGTCCTTGGATGATCGTTTGGCGCTTGTTGTAGCAAGATTTAGCTGCTGTTTCTTGGATGGATCATGGAGAACGGAGGATCCGGTGGTTGGGTTAGCTTCGGAGTTTGTAAAGATGGCAAGGGAAGCGTCAAGAGGTTGTGGTGGGGTTGTAGTAGTAGTACTAGTAGATGAAGTAGACCCTCCTGCAATGGAGCCCATGAATGGGCCAGGAGAGGGGTCTGATCGGCCTTCAAAAGGGGACGACTTCTGCTGTTGCTGGCGCTGATCGGAACTACCGCCCCTTTGTTTATTGCTCTGGGATTCCGTGAGTTCCATCTGGGTTTTTGAAAATTTCTGCTTCAGAAAACAACGATTTTTCCCTTTCTCTTTCTATGATTGACCAACCCCATTATCTCATCTTCTTCTTCTTCAAGCGAGTTAGAGACAGATTAGAAACAAAAAAAAGGTTTTAGATTTGGTTTGGACACGTGCAGGTCTGGTCCTGGCTACGACTACGAGTGAGTGGAGGTTCTTCCTTCTTCTGAATTCTGATTGACTGTTGTCTGTATGAGAGAGAGAGAGAGAGAGACTAGGGAGGTGGAGAAAGTAGGAGAGGGTAAGAGAAGGAAGAGGGTTTGTAGGTATAGAACCTACAAAACCTAAAGCTGTGTTTCTCTATGGGGTCTCTCCAATTGGTGGGACATGGAAAAGGAGCAGTAACCCCACTCGTGGGGCCTCGTAAGGAATGTTACATGTGTTTTTGCATTAACATAAAAGAAAGTGCCATGCTGCCCTCACTCACACTTAATGCACGTGAAAGACACTTTTTTCTTGGACCAGTGATGAGCGGATCCCGGGTCCCGTGCTTATCTTACACGTGTCCCTCATAACACCCCCTTTAATCTTTGTTGAACCTAACTAAATTAAAGTTAACATTTTAGTTTTTTTTATGTTCTAAAAATCAAGGCTGGATAGCTTAAACCTAAGGGTGAGTGAATCTTAAACATAATTGGTGGGTGTTTAGAAGTAAGGCATGTACTAATGAGGAATAGTCATTTCGTTACATGATGAAAACTCTGTTACAAGCTTCGGATTACCTCTAGTGGATGCCCGAGCTAGCTAGTTAGATATATAGCATGTTAATTGCACTAAATGGTGGGCTTTCAATGGCCATACTAACTCCAGTCCACCCAAGTTGGGATACACATTGCTAGCTATTGGTATCAAGAATTGGGATGGGCAACAGCGCTTGCTGATCCTCATGTGTATAGTAAGTGGCCCCTATTTTATAAGACACATATGGGCAACAGCGCAACAGCAAGCGCTGTTGCCCATCCGAACTCTGGTATCAATGGTTAAGTGTCATGTGAAAGACACCTCAAATAATTAAATATGTTAGACGTGATGTGTCAGTCACGCGCCCTAACTAAGCATGAAAAGAAATTCAATTTTCTCCTGCTTTAATCTTCTTATTTTCACCTTAATTTTGTTCTCTCACTGCTCAGTACTCACTTATCGTTTTCTTGATAACGATGATGACGCTAATCAAATTCAATCCTCACCTTTTCTTTCTTTCTCGTGCGTGTGTGCTGCTGTGTACAGTAGGGCTGTGAAGGACAGCGGATTTTCCAGATGCAGACAGAAGAAACTGCAGAAAACCAGCCCTTTTAATGTTCGTAGTACAGTTAAAATTTTCACCTATGAAATTCACCACTACCCTCTCTACATCTCTCTCTCTCACTCTCTCTCTCTCTCTCATCACCTTGTTTTTATAACCCATCTATCCCTCTCCTTTCTTCCATGGAACTGGATATTCAAACTCATTTTTCACCACTTTACTGCAATATTTCTGAGAAAGAAAGAGAGAGACCATGCTTTTTATCTTTTCTATATCTGTTACTGTGACATTACATAATATTAAAGGCACCCCACTATCAAAAGCAAGAGAGAGAGAGATCTATAGAGAGAGAGAGAGAGAGAGAGAGGAAGAGGTAAGTAAGAAGACTGGTCTAGGGAGGCCAGGTAATGTGGGTAAGTTTCTGGAGTGCGTCCAGGGAAGCAGTCAGAGAACGCAGGTGAGAGCGTCAGATAAGCATCTAATAAATAAGGACAGCTCATCCCAACAAAACCCTCTCCTCCATCATCATATTTCAAGCTTTCTCTTCTCTTCTTTTAAATTTTCAAACCAAAAACCCAATAAATAATAACTCAAAACACTCATCTGCCAGTCAACTCCACCTTGCCCCACTTCATCTTTAAACAATCTCATATGATTTAAATGATTATATTATGTTTATATAATCAGTAAAATTAAACCCCGCGAATCCCTACCCACCTCTTCTTCATCTCTATCACCATTCCATTATAAAATTATTGAATAAACATAATCCTTTACAACAAGGAACTCTATACTCATCCCTCCAACCATCATTAGCCCATATGATCAGTGTCGTGTAACCGGGACTGGACCGGACCAACGGTTGAACTGATTTATTGGGACCGGTCACCAGAGCATCGAAGTAGGTTTAATAAACACTTAATCCCCAACCCACTATAAACAGTCAAAATCATTGAAGTTAAATGGTTAAACCGTCAAGCAATCAATGGTTTAGGGTCCCTGTAGGATTCTTGTAGTCACCCTGGCTTTGTAATTTCGATCTCTGACTATTTTAGCTGGAATTGTCCTTAATAACACGAAAAATAAAAATGATAAATAGGGTTCGTGGGTTTCCATAGAGATATCAAGTGAAAACCCTTCAATTCCTGATTTGGTTGGGAGAAAATTACAAGGGTTTTAAGGAGATAAATGATGGAGGAGATCCACTCAATACATGATCAGGCAGGCCGGCCCAAGCCATTTGGAGGCCTAAAGCAAAAATTCTAAATGGGGATTTTTTTTTCAATATTATTAAAAAAAAATTAAAAAAAATTGGGCCTTTTAAATATTCTAAATTGGCCTTCTATATTTTTTTAATATTCTAAATGGGGCCTTTTTAATATTTTTTTTTTAATGGAGCCTAAAGCAAAGCCAGCCCTGTACATGATCAATGTGACTTACTAGAAGACATAACCAAATGTGTAATTCTTCTCAACATTCTCAATTACGAATAATATCCTAAGTTTGGTAGGTCTTGTCTATTTTAGACAAATCTATCTAAAATAGATTTGTGACAAAAAGATTTATAAGAAAAAGATCTGTACACAATAAAGCCGTTTAACAGTGCACGATAATAGAGTTTTTTTGTACAACTATGTTTGGTAACATCATCTTATTGCAAGGACAATTGATGTCATTTTTAAATAATAATAATAACATTAACATTAACATTAACATTAACATTAACAATAACAATAATAATAGTAGTAGGAATAATAATAATAATAATAATTATTATAGTAATTATAATAAAGGTATTGGTATACATAATAGTAATAGTAATAATAATAAAAATAGTAATAATAATTATAATAATAAAAATAAAAATAATAGTAATTATAATAATAAAAATAATAATAATAATAATAATAATAATAATAATAAATGGCCAAAATGGTAAAAAAAAATGACGGAAATTTCAGTTCTATCGTCTATCTAGAATATACATGCACTTCTTTCCCTAAAATCACTAAAAACTTGAATTCCTATTATAGACATTTCATGTCTTTTTGTCTTTTTTGCTATAACAAGTAGATGCGATACCAAACGATCAAAAATGTTAAAACGTATTCCCGTAATAGATATATGGAGAAGTAGACCTAAAATTTAGACATTCCAAACGGTACCTAAGAAGATCATATATATATATATACTCTCTCTCCCTCTTTTGTGCCTTTGCAGGGGTAAGGTTTTATGTTCCCCCCCCCCCCCCCCTTTTTTTTTACCTTTATTAATAAACTAGTAGGGGTCCGCCAAACCCCCTTTTATATATATATATAAAGAGAGAGAGAGAGAGTAGCATTCTAATGAGTCATGCCCATTGAAGCTTGTAATAAGCGGTCCCTAATAATGTGACACATGACAGATGTTTTTCAGAATATGACCGTTGGTTGTCAAGATGGGTTGCTCGAGAGACACGTGGTAAAAAATTAGGTAGATCGGAAATTTATATACCGTCCAATTGAAGAAGGGAAGATCAGTCATTTCTATATCAATGAGCATGACTCATAATTAGTACCTCTCCCTATATATATACTAGTAAATACGCATATACGTGTGATGCACCTGAGAGAGAGAGGAAGGGGAGAGAGGCTGAGAAGAGGGACCCTAGTGAGGGCATTTCGATAAAAGAAATTAAGAAATATTTTGGATATAGAAACTTGAGGGATATTTTGGATAAAATAAAATTGTCAGAGACATGTTGCTTATTGAAATATGATGTTGAGACATTTTAAGAACCGAAAAGCTTCAAAGACATGTTGGGTATAAAACAAAGAAAGGGGCCGGGCGGGACCTTGGCGAGACGTTCTTCTTTCGGAGCATTTTCCCAAGAGAGCGAGGAGTTTGTTATGCCACTTAGGTCGCCATGTGTCTCTTTTAACACTATTTAACTGTGATTAAGATTCACCCACCCTATGGTTCACCCAGTTATCCTTGGTTTTTAGAATAAGTGGTTTAACCCTAGGGGTCTGTGAATCTTAACCACAGTTGAAGTCCCGTTACGCCCTTGAGGTTTCCATGTGTCTCTTTTGACACCACTTAACTATGGTTAAGATTCATCTACCCCTAGAGTTCACCCACCTATTTGGTTTTTAGAAAAAATATTAATTTTTTAAAACCCTAGTTAAACTTCATTAATTGCTAGGGTTTAATTTTTTTTTTCTAAAATCCAATTATAAGTGGGTGAACCTTAGGAGTGGGTGAATCTTAACCACAATTAAATATTGTTAAAAGGGGCACATGGCGACCTCAGTGGTATAACCAAACTCCAAGAAGTTCGGTTATAACCGTAGAGAATTTCAAGCCTAATAGATAGAGATGTGTGAGGGGGTAATATAGAAACTAAGCAAACATTTAATCAAGGGTTTGGCTTATATAATAATTATGATTATGATAAGGGTAGTTTCCGAATTTTGTAAAATTTCATCTATGTTTTCAATGGCTCATTATGTAAAGGGTTGTTTTGGAATTTTACAAAATTTCATCACGTTTTCAAGGGCTCGTTATGCAAAGGGTAGTCTTGGAATTACAAAAGATTCAATCAACGCTTTGAACATAAGGAATCCTCTTTATATATATATATATATATATATACTAGTAAATACGCATATGTGATGCACATGAAAATATGTAAGCGATGCACATGTTAACATTAGAGGGTAGATGCAAGAGAGAAAATGTGCTAGAAAGGTGAATTGTGCGGCAATTGAAAACACATAAACAGTGGGAAAGAAAAAATAGGAATAGATAGTTGGGGGAATCAACACTATCTAAGGAGATTAAAGTTAATAGATTTGAAATAACTTTTATACACTTAAATATATGTGCACTAAATAATAGAACAATATAAAATTTAATTTTTTTTTGTCATAGTAAAAAAGTCAGTCAACGTCACTTAACCATCCTTCTCTCATTATAATAGTAGAGAATGTAAAATTCAATCAACATTTTTAAGATCTATTCTCATTAGCAAATAAGATAGAGAAGAAGAATTAGAGAAATTGGATCACAATAAATTGTGATTGAACTCTCCCTAAGTTCAATCGCACCCACAGGTCAAAACTTGTCTTTTTTAACTCTATTAATTGTGATTAAGATTCATTTACCTTTGGGGTTTAACAATATAAACTTGATTTAAAGAAAAAATATTAATTGTAAGGGTTAAAAATTATTAACTAAGGGTTAGTGAATCTTAACCACAATTAATAGTGATTAAAAGGGACACGTGTTGACCTATGGGTGCAATTGAACTTGAGGACAGTTGAATCTCAATTTTTATTTATAAATACAGTGTCACACCACCAAAATCCCACCTTGGTTAAATGGGACATTGGGCCCGGACACTGCTTACACATACTTGACTTATTAGCATATAAGGCATACTGGGGTGGTGTGTTGGAAAATTTGGCTATCTAGAAAATCTAGCAGATTTGATAACAAACGAAGAAGCTTGCAGGTAATTACTCAAAGAATCATCGAGTTGGTGAATAAAATTTCTAAATTGGGGGAGTTTAAATCGAGGCCATCCGCTAGAGAAGAAGAGCTTTGTTCTTACTACCATATCAGCCGGTTCAATACTAAATTATCTAGGCATATTATTACTAGATGGTTAGCTTCTTCTCCTGGTTGAGTTAAATTAAAAGCTGGTGGGGCTTCTAGAGATAACCCCGACCTAAACAGGGGAGGAGGAATCATAAGAGATGACTCTGGTAATATGATTTTGGCTTTCCAATCATTTTATGGTGTTGGGACGAATAACATGGCTGAGCTGAGAGCTATTATGATGGTTGTAAGTTATGTCTTAGTAATATTATCATTGAAAGTGACTCCAAAATGATGATTGAGGTGATTAATGGTAAAATGGATTCGCCATGGAGGGCTTGATATTGGAAAAAGGATATTCTCTGCATGCAGGAGAGTTGCAACATGATTTTTGAGCATATCTTCCTTGAAAATAATCAATGCACCGACTTTTTAGCTAATAAGGCTTCTAACTCTTCTAGTAGCAAAGTGTTTTATGATCTGAATGAGGATATTAGGAGTTGATTCCTTCTGCAGGGGTTTTGGTTTTATGTCCCCCCTCCCGTATCCTTCTTTTGGTTTTAATTTACTGGTAAGGGGCTGGCTAAACCCTCCTCCCCCTCTGGGAGGATTTTATCAAAAAAAAAGAACCCTAAAATTTTCTGTTTAATAACAATAATGAGTCATTGATAATCAACTGAACCATCATCTATATCATGAGACCAATATTAAACTTATATAAAATCCGGATCATCCATAATGATCTTACATACCCAAGTTAACTTAAACAACATCAATAATAAAAAATATAGTACAACCCCAATAATTGTCGCGCCCCATAATCCCCCTTAGGAGTTAGAAGTGACCTTGTGCTTGATTAACATATCATAACAAACCATCCTGTTCAATACACAAGGCAATATATAGCGGAAGCGAAATTTCCATCTCATAACATCATCGTGACCATATAACAAAACAAACCAAAAGTAAGAGTGAACATGCTCACTCATCAAAAAGAAAATACATCTCACTCGCTCTCAATCGCTCAATAGTATGCCTCGTAAGGCCACTTGTCTAAGTCCTTCCCTTCCTCGGGATAGCCGCCTACCGGCTCCCCAACGTACTCATCTTCAACCCACGGAACTGGATTGCATATGTCTAATGGACTTGCTGACATCAAAATGTACGACTAAGTATTGAAACACTCAACGGGTACCAACCACTAGCCAATAATGTGATAAACAAGACCATGCATACAGTTTATAGAAATTGTAGAGCATAAATCAAATGTGCATATTTTCCAAAACTATTGCCTTGTGAGCTTTCAGGTGAAAACATAAATCTTATAAGGTCTTACGAGAATGAATAGCTTATGAGTTCATATGAGTCGTATGAGCATGTGAGGTCCTTATGAGCATGAGAACGTATGGGACTTATGAGTACTTATGAGCTTTGAGATCCTTATGAGCTTGTGAAATGATCTTAGACTTATGAGATCTTTATGAGCATTGATCCTTATGAGAACTTATGAGGTCTTAGTCGTTGAGATCCTTATGAGCATGAGAAACCGATCTTAGAAACCAACCCTATGTTTGGCATAATCCCTTATAAGTTCTTATGATGTTTTCTTAAAACATGTCTTATGAGCTTTGAAATCTTCTACTTATGAGAAATCCGGTTCATGCGAGTCTTATGTACATGTGAGACTTGTGAGCATCATCATAGACTCAAAACATAGCTCTTGTGAGTATCATGATAAGCATAGAAGACTTGGAAACATCAAGGTATATTCATAGAAAATCATTCATCATAAAGACATAAAAGTTCTTTGGTTTGGAGCATAGAACTCAAGAATTTATAACAAAAGTAAACTAGTAGAAGATATCTACTTCTTAGAAACGTAGAAATCCTTTAAGCTTGGAAATTCATTTTTCAAGGAAACATACTTTTCATTTTGTGAACATAACAAATGAAACTAGTAGAGGGTATCTACCTTACTGAAACCGATTTCCTACGGTTTAATCGCTTTAGAAAACTCCGTAGAAGTGAGAGAAAGCTTTTAGCAAGCTTATGGAATCAATTCCAACTTGAGAAAGCTCGAGGAAGTGAAGATCGCACTTCAAGAAGCTAAACAAGCTTCACTCTAAGCCTTCTCTAAGGGTTGTGTAAACCCATACCCACGAAAATGGGTGCTTAAATAGGCCAAGGGGGTTGGCCAATGACCCAAAACCCCTTAAAATATCTTCCTAAGGTTGGTTTCAGCACAAAATGGGAGGAGGGGTCGACCGGAGGTGTCCACCGGTTGACTTTGGCGCTTTTGGAAATGAACCCCATACAAAAAAGTGTGAGTAGGGGTCGACCGGTGTGATGATTGGTCGACCGGTGATTTGACTGGTCTTGCCCTGTTTTTTCTTACCTTTGTTGTTTCGGCCATCAAGTTTGAATGGATTATTGGATTTTGACGATTCAACTTGGGTTGGACTCGTCATTCAAAGGGGAACAATTTTGTCTCTAATGGAAAACTCCTAATTCTATTTTCTTAATGGTTTAAATATGCCTACAAGTGAACTAGTCCAAGGTTGACTATTCTAGGAATTTCAGCAGACTAGTTTCCAAAAATCCGATGTTTGACTTAACTTTGACTCAAAATCTGCAAAAATGATAAACATGAACCTTGAAGAGGGTTTCAATACATTTCCAATGATTCAATAGTCACTTGATTCTGATAAATGATGATGAAACTAGAGATCCCCAAAGTTGATGGTATGTTAAGACCTCTCCCTTCTTTGACACTTAAGAGTATTTTATACTCTCGATTTGGTTCCCAAACACACATACATCATTCCTTATGTTTCACACACCAAGTCAATGTTATAACACTCATTTTAAATGAGATACCTCATTCCCATTTAAACCAACACCAAGGTCACATGGAAGACCTTGGCCTTTACATACACTGTTCACAGACACTATTCACACACTATTCACAACACTAATCACCGACTATGAAAATGAAATCCGGGGTTCTACATCCTTCCCCCCTTACAAGAATTTCGACCTCGAAATTAGAACGATACAAACAGATGCAAAAGAACAAAATTACATGAAAATATCAACCATGAACTAAACAATTAAGGGTACTTTTCCCTCACTTCTGCCTCACGCTCCCATGTAGCCTCTTCTGTGGAATGGTGTTGCCACTTCACGAGGACTAAAAGAATGGTCTTGGTGTGCAAGACTGGATCTCTATGATCCAAAATCTGAATCGGCTGCTCCACCAAGATGAGATCCTCCAGAATCTCTAATGGATCAAGATTGATCATATGTGAAGGATTTGATATATATTTCCAGAGCATTGAAACATGAAACACATTGTGCACTGCCACCATGTGAATAGGCATGCTACCTGGTAAGCAACCTCGCCAACTCTAGTGATTATCTCAAACGGCCTCACATACCTAGGGCTTAGCTTTGTTAGGGAAATAACAGAATAACACCGATGAAAAATAATAAACAAACAAGCACGCAAACAACACACCAAGAAAAAACACAAGAGATATATGTGGTTCGGCAATAACTTGCCTACATCCACGGGTCAAGATCCGATTGCTTCTACTTTATTTAGAGAAACCTTGAGAAACCCAGTACAATATTTACTCTCCTCTCAGATTAAATCTCAACCCAAGCCCAGAGCCCCTTGTACACCCTACTCAAGTCACCTTCTCAATGAACCCTAAGAACAATCCCTATCTATCATCCCTTCAACCTTTTCCCAAGCCCTACTATGCTTAAACCCTTTCTGTTATCTCCCACTCCCCATGAGAACTACCAGGGCTCTCCCCGAGAGCAAACCCCGCTCTCCCCGGGAGCCCTAAAATATTCACCTTGTTCTCATAACCATAACCTTATAAACCCTAGACCCATAATCCCCTATTTATAGGCCAAAACAAGAGACCAAGACAAATAGAAAGTCCCCCCCTTGAATTAGGAGTTTCCCAAAGCATAAAAAACTCAAAACCCGTAATTTTCTAAAAAAATCGGCAAAACGGCACACTAGGGGCGATCGATCTCCCACCCGGCGATCGATCTCCCTTGGTGGACGATCGATCACCTCTTTTGGTTTACCTTTAATTCGAGCAAATTTTCTACAAATCTCCACCTTGGCGAGAATCCCGACACCACCGCAACCAAGAGAACTAATTTGCTAATCACCAAGCAAACCGTCAAGATGGAACACCGCATCTCCCACATCCAGGAAGCACCTTCACCTCGAACCAGAATCTCTCTCAAAATTCTGTCACCCCATTTGCAAATACCGCAACAACCATTTGGTCTACCCGTCTCTGCACCATCTGCGAAAGAAACCCACCAAACAATCTTTTGGTATACCCGTCTCTACACCATCTGCGAAAGAGATCCATCAAAAAACCTTTGACCTAGCCCGCCTCTGCACCATCTGCGAAATAGATCAACCAGCTACACACCCTCGAACTCCCTCGGAAAGCACTACATTGGATTCAATAAAACCTGGTCAAAACCCATGTATAGCCTGATAACCCGTCCTCCATTCTGGAAGAACCCTGGACGATGAAATTGACCCATCCTCTCCGCCAAAGGCACCTCACCATCTCCATCCTTTCAGAAACCCACCAGAATACCCATCTCTGCCCAGACTGTTAAAAGAGACCCTAGGTGAGCTTTCTACCCGTTGCATAAGACCTGGTTTTTGATTCCTACAGATCCCATAGTAGCTCCACATACGACCGTATTGAAAGTATGCCTCTTTTTAATCTTAGAAAAATAGTTCTTGGGGGGCATACATCGAATCCCAAGATCTGACTAAGATTCTAATTGATTTTATTCAATGAAGATTGAAACAACAATTGCCTTTGCGACTTTAAAATTGTTAAGTCAAATCCATGATAAAAAGGCTACTGACAAAACTTCACAAGTCCCAAGTCTCCTTCGCAATCCACACGGACCTTCTTTTTCTTTAAAGCTTTCTCTAATGGAAGCTAATGGCCCATCCAAATTTTCAGCTCTTGAATCTTCAAATAAAGATCCAATCTTTATTATCAAGAAAGGCTCTTTGATCTTCTTCTTGATATTCAAAACATAGAACACAAGAGAACAAGAAAGGAGGGAAGAGGAGCTAACCGTACACCTTGAAAAGGGAGTGAGAGGGGCGTGAGGTATTATGAGAAGAGGGGAATAAATTCTAGAATTTTTCTTGTGTCCCAAAGCCTTGGATGTCCACCCTTTATATAGGGAATCTTGGGTTGCTTGTAACTCAAGACTCCTAATCCTTATCCAATAAGGATTCCTCAATTTGTTTCCTTTTTGATTTCTCCTTAATTAATTAAGATTAATAAAAATAGAAACAAATTTATCCATTAATAACCAACTAACCATATCCTTATCCTAATCTAAGTAGGATTCATTGATTAGCAAGAAACTAATAGAATCTCTAACAATTAGGGAATCTTTAATTAGTAACTAACTCTAACTAACTAACTAACCTTATCCAATAAGGAGATTAGTTATTAGAAACTAATTAAAAGATTATTTCCTCCATGAAGTGGGCGTCCCACCCTAGGTGGACCCCACTCCACACACCCCTAGGGTTTCACAAACCCTTAGGCCACCTTATACGATCTTTTATCATAATCCCCAATGGGTCCTACCAATTTGGTTTTTCGCATCTAATGTGATTCCACCTTTTAGAGCTTCACTATACCATATAGTGATTACTTAGAGAAATTAATTAATTTAATAAATAATTAAATTAAATACTTTAAGAAAGTTCTTGTGTGTAGGATCTAAAGGGATCTCCTATATCCTGTTGTGAGACCAAGTACTCAACCTTTTGGTTAAAGCATTGTTACTAGGAAGCACCTTTCCTATTACTCTTAGGATTATAGAATTTTATCTATATCCCTGGACTTTCACCAATCACAATAATGTCTATTAACACATTGTGATTAACCTCTAGAAAATAGAGAGTTACTTACAGGTATTTCTATCTCAAGATTTGTTTACAGATGCGTCCCTCCACTTCTAATATTGTTATAAGCTTACGAGATAATATCTATTATTGTCTTTAACCCCTGGCTTATATTGAGAACTCATTCTCTTTGATAGTTTTAGTTAAATTTGGACTTTCAAAACATTTTAGAAATTCTAAAAAAAAAATAAAATAAATAATTACATTTCTTTTATACAGAAAATAAACTTCTTGATAAAACCATTTCATCGATAGATACCAGTGCTGGGTTTTTCAAGTCCGGTTTTGACAAGTATCAACTCAATATTAATTACTCTGTAAGAGTAGTGGAATCTTTGTTGAGCATACACACACTTCTTCTAATCTAGCCTATATAACCCAACGAGCCCGTATTTAGTCCGGTGTGTTGGACATTGACGATTGGCTACATCAAAGCTATATAGGCAAATACTAGAGAAGATGTCGACCTCTTAGGTTAAGGATAATCTGTCAAATGGACTACTCTAAATATAAATGTAAAGTCGAAGTTTTGTTAGCAAAATTCCGAGCCCAAAAAGTTGTAATAGGTCTCTATTTAGTCTACATCCGGTTTGAAGACAAAGTGAAGAAGAAGCCGTGAAGAATCTTGAAGCTACATCACTCACATTGGCTCAAAAGTAAGGATTGAAAGAGAGACCTAGATGACCTTAGGTTACCTCAGGGAAATACCCATTCATCATAAAAATTAAGCCAAAAAATACTAAGGTTGATAGGGGAATGCATCAAATGATTAAAAGGCTAAAAAGGAGGAAAAAATGCACATGGGGGTCGACCTTGACCATTGGGGGTCGACCCTGAATAGGGAGATTTTTGTATAGTGCAAACGGGCAGAGAGTTGAAAAAATGGGGGTCGACCCTGAAGGATAGTTGGGTCCATCGAAGTGTACATTTGGGTCGACCGAACTATACCCCAAGGTCGACCCTGATATGGGATGTATGGTTTTGTCATGGTTTGCTATAGTGGGTTGACCCAGGGATCCTCCAGGGTCGACCCTGATATGGAAAAACTTTCTAATTTTGTTTTTTAGCAACTTCTAAACCTTTGAACCTTTCCTATATATATTGGACCTCTCCCAATCTGTGTAGATGATTCCTTGGAGACTTTTTAGAGTACTTTGAGCTCCTTTTGGGTTTATGAAAACTCTGATTACTTCTCCATTAGTTGGCCTCTAGGTTGTGCAAAGTTTTCATTCATATTTTTTCAAACTTGCATTAGATGATCCTTAATCTTTAAGAGATCTCCCTAGGGCTCCACAAACCCTAATACACACTGTATGCTCTTCTGTGAGCATTGGTTAGCTTGAGCTAAAGCCGTCAAGGATAGAGATCGGTATTCGGAGACCGTGGTTGATCACTTTGAGTAAGATTGGCAGGTGAGGAACCGGAGCTGCTGTTGCAGAGATCGAACGTACTGTGTTCGTGGTTTACAAGTTGTAGAATCGATACCGAGGAATGTTGTGTCGTGTCTAGTTGGGTAAGATTCGAGTCTTGTATTATTCAACTCTTCTCATAGTGAATTTTGTGCTTGACTAGGTCCCGTGGTTTTTCCTGGAAGAGTTTTCCATGTAAAAATCTTGTGTGTTTAAGTGAGATTGGTTGTGATTGATTGATTAAAATTAAAATTGGTAGAGAAAATTGAAGTAGACCTATTCACCCCCCTCTAGGTCTAAGAGTGCATTGAAATAAGGAATTTCAATTGGTATCAGAGCGAGTACACTCATAAGGTTAAATTCCTTAAGTGTGATCTTGTGTCTATCCTTAAGTCAATACCTACTCTAAGAGAGGGTGGAACCATCTCTCGGCCCCCATTGTTTGATGGGAACAATTATGCGTATTGGAAAGCTCGAATGAGAGCGTTTCTCAAATCCATCGACGAGAGAATCTGGATGTCCATTCAAGATGGATGGATTCCATCGGTGAATATTCTAGGTGATGTAATTCTCACTAAAAGCACCAAGAATTGGAGCAAAGATGAGCTCGAAACAAGTGGTTGAAATACGAAAGGTCTCAATGCAATCTTCACTGCAGTGGAGGGGTCGACCGGTGGTTTGACAGGTCGATCGGTCCTACCCTATTTTTTCTTACCTTTTCTGTTTCATTCATAACTTTGAATGACTTATCAGATTTTTTTTATTCAACTTGGTTTGGACTCATCATTCAAAATGGAACAATTTTGTCTCTAATGGAAAAATCCTAATTCAGTGTTCTTAATAGTCTAAATGTGCCTACAAGTGAACTGGTCCAAGGTTGACTATTCCAGGAATTTCAGCAGACCAGTTTCCGGAAATCCAACGTTTGACTTAACTTCGACTCAAAATATACAAAAGTAATAAACATGAACTTCGAAGAGGGTTTCAATATCTTTCCAATGGTTCAATAATCACTTGATTCTGATAAGCGACGACGTAACTAGAGATCCTCAAAGTTGATGGTATGTTAAGACCTCTCCCTTCTTTGACACTTAGAGTATTTTATACTCTCGATTTGGTTCCCAAACACACATACATCATTCCTTATGTTTCATACACCAAATCAATACTATAACACTCATTTTAAATGAGATACCTCATTCCCATTTAAACCAACACTAAGGTCACATGGAATACCTTGGCCTATACGTACACTATTTACTGAAACTATTCACACACTATTCACAGTACTATTCGCCGGCTATGAAAATGAAATCCGGGGTTCTACAATAATTAAAACAAATTTCTAGTAGTATGGTTAGTGATCCAAGTTTCTTTCCTTTTTGTGGAGGTCACCTTCTGGTTCTTCCTGGTATTCCTCTTCAATCCAACGCTCGGTAGTGCCCTTCATACCTAAGCTTGCCGACATCAAAAGTTCGGCAGAATAACAAAATGCTCAGCGGATATAAAATTTAGCTAACAATGTAATAATATACATACTTGATTAGACTTATCATACATAACATGTTACATGATTAGAGTACAAAAAACATGTTAGCAGACCATATCATCTTGATTTGTTCAGACTCAGGTACTTGTAAGATACATATGCTTGTGAGATGTGTGCGTAAGCACCCTATTTTTGCACCCCCCGCATCTCCTCTCTCTCTCAAGGCCCAAGGCTCAAAAAACACCTGAGCCTAGACCAAACCTGGTTAGACTTACCCTTGCTTGAGCTTAGTCTCTAACCCAACTCAAATTTAGGCCCAAGACCAAAGACCTGAACTAGGCCCCCGAGAGGTCAAAGACCCAAGCCTATCACTTAAGCACTAAACCATTGGACTCAGCCAAGAGGCCAGGGCTAAGCTCAAGGCTCAAGACACATTGTCAGGGCCTAACCTCTTTTTCTTGATCACATAATGCACACACACACATGTTGTTTTTGTTTTGGTGAAATGTTAGCATACAACTAACTCACACCAAACTCACAGCCACAGACATGCAGGGTTTTCTCCTTTGGATAAATGTTAGTGTGTAGTTAACACACCACTAAACTCTCATACACATTTATTTTCTTGGGAAACTTAACATGTAACTCACACACAAATTAAGCTCATGCGCACACCCACTATGAAAATAAACAGTGCCCCAGACCCTGAGCCAGGCCATTCAGGCCTTTCTAAGAAAATCTCAGAAATGGAGGTAATTCTATTACTACCACTTCTCTTTCAGCAGAAGATGTACCAAAATCTCAAGAGGCACTATTAGTGGAGGAATATGAAGAGAGATGTGGCTACTCATGTATCTCAATGTTTGGTCTGTCAACAAGTCAAAGCTGAACATAAGAGACCTGCAGGATTATTGCAACCTCTTCCCATTCCCGAATAGAAGTGGGAAAATATAGCCATGGATTTTATTGTGGGTTTGCCAAGAACAGCTAAGAATTTGATGCTATTTGGGTAGTGGTGGACCATCTGATTAAGTCAGCTCATTTTCTCCCTTATCGAACGACTTATAATGTTAACAAGCTTACAGAACTGTATGTGAAGGAAGTAGTTCGTATCCATGGAGTGCCTGTCATCATAGTTTCTGATAGAGATACAAGGTTTACATCAAGATTCTGGAGGAGTTTTCAGCAAGCCAATGGATCTCGCCTAGATTTCAGTATGACATTTCATCCTCAAACAGATAGTCAGACTGAGAGAGTAAATCAGATTATTGAGGATATGCTCCGATCTTGTATGCTTGATTTTCAAGGCAGTTTGGATGAACACTTATCCTAAATTGAATTTGCTTATAACAACAGTTATCAAGCAAGTATTCAAATGACACCGTTTGAAGCCTTGTATGGTAGGAGTTGTTGGTCTCCTCTTTGTTGGGATGAAGTAGGGGAGAGAAAACTTCTGGGTCCTGAGTTAATTGAGCAGACCATAGATAGGGTTACCTTGATCAGGGAAAGATTAAAGACTGCTCAGAGTAGACAAAAGAGTTATGCGGACACCCAGAGAAGAGATTTGAAATTTCAAGTTGGAGATTATGTCTTCGTCAAAATATCTCCTACAAAGGGAGTTATGAGGTTTGGTAAGAGAGGCAAGTCAAGCCCAAGGTATGTTGGACCTTTGGAAATTATCAGGAGGTTAGGAGAAGTAGCATACAGGATTACCCCGCCTCCTCACATGGCAGCACTTACATGTCTCTATGTTGAGGAAGTACATTCAAGATCCATCACACATCATTAACTTTGAACCGTTGGAAATTCGAGAAGATTTAACATTGGTAGAACAACCTATTCAAATTCTGGATCAAAAAGAGCATGCTCTAAGCAGGAAGACCATCCGTTTTGTCCTCCTTCGTTGGCAATATCACTATGTTGAAGAGGCCACTTGGGAAAAAGATGAAATTCGAGAGAAGTATCCCCACCTATTTTAACTAAGGTATGTAATTTCGAGGACGAAATTTCTTTAAGGTGGGAAGGATGTAGAGCCCTGAATTTATCATTCTTAACATTCGTGTTATTTATTAAATTCTATAGAAATATGTGTTTAATTTTATTACAACTAAGCCTATAAAATTAATGTGAAACATATGGATCTTAAAACCCAAATAAATCACTTAATTTAAGTTTTTTTTAGAATTGAATTACATGAAAAGGAAGTAAATCAGAACCGATCGATCGGCCAAGACCAGAATGGACCGATCAATCGGAGCCATCAGATCGATCGATCAGCCCGGTACAGTAGGGTCGGATTGATCGGTCCTAATTCCTGATCAATTGGAGATCGCGCACAGAAATTCCGAAAAACGCATTTTTTTGACTTTTTGGCTTCCCTAGGGTTCTAAACCCTATATAAAGACCCTATTTCATGAGTCAATGGTTGGAAAAGTTTTCTAACAGTTTTGGAGATCTAAAAAAGGGAAAACCTAGGATTTTCTAGGGCTTTCAACTAGAGAAGAAGAGAAGCGATTGGAGATCGAAATCAAAGGCTATTCTCAAGCGATAGATTGTACGGAAGCGATTAAAAGAGGTAAATATGGATTCCTTTCTACCAATATAAAAATATTTAATGGAAATAAGAATAATACAATCAAGATCTAAAGTTAGAAAGTGCTTAAAGCATGATTATTATTATGTAGATTTCTCATGTAAGATTCTTGTGATTTTAGAGATTTTTTCCATTATGATTTATTATGTATGACTCAACAAGGGGAAATGGATTATTTTGTAGATTATGTATGATGGAGAATGAAGAAAGGGATGTTGCGGGATTGATGAAATGTTTGTGATAATGATGAAAATATGTGATGTTGTGGTAACATTAAGTTTTTAGTTAAATCGAACATATGAGATTTGATGTGAGAATAATGTATTTTGACTGATTTAATTTCATAATTCTTATTATAAAAACCTTATTGAATACATTTTAACTTACCAACCATGATAAATATGAATCTCCTTATTTTGATGTATGATGTATCATTTGCATGGATGATAACTATTGGGTTAAATCAAGTCTGGACTGATGGTTGTATAGTTTAGAAGTATTATCATGACAACAATTGTAGTTATGATGACTCTTCGAGAACCCTAAATTAATAATTTAAGATGGGGTTTAACCGAGAGTTTATCATTGCTCACTTACACTCACTCATGAATCGAATATACACAAGCATGATAAAAAGCAAGATTATAAGTATGATACAAGTATACAAGCACACAAGCATGACTGTACAATTGAGTTTTGCACTGCCTGAGTACCTACAAGCCTAAGATCAAGGCAAGATAAGCCGTATGCACTGGGTAATGTGCAGATTAGTCATATACATCGGACAATATGTAGACAAGCCGTATACATCGGATAATGTGTAGACAAGCAGTATGCACCGAATAATGTATAAGTCATGTGGTACCTCGGTAAGTAGGGTATACGTTAGTCTCTACCCAATATATGGGGGTAGGGTTATTTTAAGTTATTGCACTATGCATGTTGTTGAATACACTCACGAATAAGAAAGACAAGTAAGATAAACAAGAAAGATAAGTACAAGTGAGCATGTATAAGGATTGATTAGTATGCTTCTGCATCTAAATTGTTTATATGCTTACATGTATTGTTAAATCATAATTTATGCTTTATATTAATGTTGTTATATTGTTAGTTAGGAGTTTATATACGCGGAGTAACTTGTTACTCAGCCGATGACTTTGTTGTCGGCAGGTTCTAGGTTTGATATTTGCGCTCCCAGGACCTTGGGAAGAGGAAGAAGAAGATCAAGCTGGTGATTATCTTGAGGATGAATGAAATCTGAATCGTTGGTCGTTATCTGGGAATTAAATTATCAGTATTTAGATTTAGAATTTAAGACATTGTAATAGATTTAATCTTGAATTTATGGTTAGGTTGGATTGATGGTTGAGAATCATGATGATGATTCGAATTATTTAATATGTTTTAGTTTTAATTTAAGATATTAGATTTGATCATGATTAATTGAAGAAAAATTTTCAGGTTCATATTTTAGATTGCCTTAATGCTTTATGACAGGATGTTATGATGGTTTGATGGTTAAGTCACGTGTCAAAGTGTCACTTTAACCTAGGTGGGATTTTGGGGCGCGACACCTTGTATTTATAGGCCAAGGTTTGGCCAAAGACTCAAAGGCCCTCAGAATATTTAAAAAGATCTCAGAAGGCCAAAATGGGCATGACCGGTCGACCTGTGGTGTCAAGCGGTCGACCGGTCCTAAAGACCCTCTCTGCCAAAAAACCCCTAACAGTTTAGTGCGATCAGCGGTCGACCAGAGTTCATGACTGGTTGACCAGTAGTGGAGGGGTCGACCGGTCAGCAGGTTGGCCTCAATTTTGCCATGTTTTGCCTATTTTTCCCATTTTTCCACACTTAGAATTTTTCCCACTTATGGTTGAACACCTAGGAAACATCAAAGAAGTGTCCTTAGAACATATAACACTTTCATAACACCATGAACACAATTTGAAACTAAGACCCTCTTTCTCATTAAGACAAATCCATGAAAATTACATAAGGCTTTAGGCCTTCAAAACACTATTCACTGGCACTATTCACAGCCAACATGAACAGTGCCAAGCACAAAGTTTTGGGGTTCTACAGAAGTAAAGTCCACGGGTTCATGAGTCTTACAAGAATATGCAATGAACACGGACATGCAATGTTATCATTGAACATGTCATTTATCATGCATTCACTTACCCTTATCATGTGATACCGAATATGAGACCGGTCATGGATATCCCTCTTATCATGCGTTGACGAATATGAAACTATTCAAGAATATCCATCTATCATGCGTGATGACCTTGCCGATTACCATGAGCATGCATCTTAGAATTGGTCATGGGTATCCCTCTTATCATGCATTGGCAAATATGGAACTATTCAGGGATATTCATCTTATCATGCATTGACGACCTTAGAAATTATCTTGGTCATGCATCTTATCATGTACATGCCTCATGCATACGAATCTCACATGTTCAAGTCAAAGAGTCACATAAGTACATGAATCAAAATGATGATATGATATGCTTACATGTTTTCACACTCTGATTATGTAAACATACCATGGATTATGATATTGATAATGTACATGTGATATCATGTTATTTTGTTGGATTGTATATACGTTGAGTATTTTTAATACTCAGTCGACCTGTTATTTTCGACAGGCATAAAGCAGAAGTATACAGCGGAGCCGTGAGTCGAGAAGACTTATGTTGAGGAGGTAGAAGAAGGTAAGTCTCCTGAAGAGGGAGCCCGAGATCTTGATAGGTAGCCGTATTATTAGGCCTTGATTTGTTATACTTTGAGACATAATAGTAATAGACTTATGATACTCAAGATGATGTTGCTCTAGACATAGTTTTGTGGGGACTATGATGGTTGATCCGAACTGGGTTATATTTTTACGGTTTAGTCGGTTATATATTGCTATCGTTAAAATAAATTTTAGGTTCTCATTTTTGTATTGTCTTGTATATTGTGGAGTTTACCAGGTTTAAGAAATGTCACGGACCTAAAACCCAATTTTAACCAAGGTGTAGTTTTGGGTGCGCGACACTATTACTTAGCCGGGACTCCTAACTGAACTTACAATACTATGTGCCATAAAATTCTTCGATGTTAGGGTGACCTTTGAAGGTACAATCGAGATTTGGCCCTTGTAGCCTTTGTCATGTGTTGATGTGGTCTTTTTGAGACCTAAGGCTTAGTGAGTCGTGGAGGAGCTTTGCGGCTTTCCAAAGTCAAGTGCAATAAGGACAAAGACTTAGCAGTGTTGATGTTGATGTTGCTTGTTGAAACTGTTTTATTTTTCTCTTTTTTGCCCTTAGGCTTTGAAACTTTTCACTAGTTTAATCAACCCAAAAAAATAATACGTGATTATTTCACCCCCATGGGTTTGATAGTTCCCACATGACCCACAAGGTCATAATTTATGCCTTTTTTTCCCATGGGCATGAGAAATTGTCACCAGAATGTCATAATTATTGCACACCAATGGGATTAATCGTTCATACTGAGCCAGTAATTTTTATGTTTTCTGCTCTATTTTCCACCCTATCATTGCCCAAGCAATGGTGGACAGAATTTCTCCTACCTACCTTCCTCTTGGCCCTTTTAGAGATGGATGAGGCTTAACTAGGTGAAAGGCTCAACGTGTAACTTGAGTAAATGGGCACACTATTTATCTCAATTATGTCCTAGTTGGTAGGCTGGAATGTACAATGTGTCCTTTGGACAAATGATGTATCGCCTTTTCCTTCCTTGGAGGTCGCTTCTGCTTTAATAATTTTCTCTGGGAAGTGATTTAAAACTCTCGATATACCATCGAGAGGCAAAGCCACAGGATTGAACATCCAAAGGTGGCAACCAGAAAGTGGTCCACCATTTAAAGAAAGCTCAATTTGTCACCGTTAGATATTCAAACAGGCAGCCTTAGCTCTCGATAGTACCTACTATGGAGAGTTTTCTATCAATTTCCAATTTCTCTTACTTTACCTTTGTTGTCTGCTTTGGCTCTTGATTAGCCTTTTGTCTTTTAGTAGTATCTTCATTTGACTTGTCAACTTAATTGCTCCCCACTTGTCTTCTTTATCTTTACTTTAACTTCTTGTGCATCTAATTGATGAGTGGATTTAAGAAGAAACAATTGTAAGGCTTTTTTGGTTTTGGATATCATTCACCTACGTTGGTTGGTTAGTGGTTAGTTTGGGGATTGGAGCTCTTGCGGACTCATCTTTGGAAGGATTGGATCCCCATGTGTCAATCCGTGTCCCTTTTATCCCTCCATTAACTGTGATTAATATTTACTATCTCTTAAGGTTCAAAAATCTAATCTTGGTTTTATTAATATTAATAAAAAAATTAACTCAAAGAATTAAAACTTTTTAACCAAAGTTAAAAAGTAAGTTAAAGGGGCTCTATGATTGCGATTGAACTCACCCAAGTTCAATCGCAATTGGACAGGATATGAACTCAATTAACTCGTATTGAAAGGCTAAAAGGAGTTTGGATCACAACAAGGAATACCAGGCCAAAGAGAGAGTCGAAATAATCTTTCTCAGAGGGGCGCCAAAAAGTGGAAGATCATCAAACACCATTTATATCAAGCTACACAAATCAGAAGAGTTTCCATGGATTGCAGCATTACTGACAAGAAAGAAAGAAAAACCAATCAAACCCCAGAGAGTAAAGATTATGATAGAAAAACCCTATGATTGATTTTTAGCCCCAGTTCATAGGGGAGGAATTAAAGTGATACAAACGATGAGATCTTGCACTATTTGTTCTACGTCGAAGGAGATATAAAGAAATGGAATCAAATATGAGAAAGAAGACTAAACTTGATTTCAAAAAAAATGTCTCGGAAGATGTCAATAACTTTGATACAGCCCTCAAATCGTATCAAGGATCTATGAGAAACTCATTTAAAAAATAAGGAAAAACAAGAAGAAGAATGGGTGAAAAAACCACTTCAAGGGTGAGGAAGCTCCTCAAGCCTCAACAATTCTCATTACTTGCCTTTCATTATCTTTACAAGTACCTTTAATTCACCATATCATATATAACTTCTCCTAAGTTTAAGTACTCTAAGTACACACCGTGGGGATAGCCCACCGGTTTGTGTATCCCCTCACTAGGAGGGTGGTCCGGGATCGATTCCGCGAGGAGGGTGCGTTGTAGCCCTTTGCTAACCCCTGAAACAGATCCTAACCCCAGCTAACCCATAGTAGTGGTCTATCGAAAAAAAAAAAAAAAACTTTAATTCAATAACAACTAATATCCTACTTTGTAGCATCTAAAAGAGAGAATCAAAAAAATTCTCTTTATTCAATTAGGTATGATGATTCCATGCATGCACATACATGAACGTCAATGTGGATTTAATGGGTACCCATAATTCCCCACCTCTTGAAACTGATCTTGTCCTCAAGGTCAAAAATTAGGAAATTGTTGTTGCAATGATTCCCAATACTTCTCCCACATGGCATCTTCTGGTGGAGTATGAGCCATCATCATGAAGTGCAAGAAGGTCCATAGCTATTACTGCATGTGTGCCAATATTCTTCTTTAGGAATGAAACATGGAAGACTGAGTGGAATTTAAAATTGGTCGGAAGTGCTAATCGATAGGAAGCCTTTCCCAATCGTTTAAGAATCTGGTTTGGCTCATAGAGAAAGTTTGATTGACCACCACATTGCAAGAGAAGTATGTCGGTAAGTTTGAAGATGAAGATAAACCCAATCATCCACTTGAAACAGTTGCTCAATTCGATGTTTATTAGTCTGATTTTTCATGCATTCTTGAGCCCAATGCAAGTCTGTTAATTTTAAGTGCACGGAGTATACGATCACGGTCTCGAAGTTCTATATCAACGTGATGTACCATTGAGTTAAGTTTGTTTTAAGTGTACGGAATATGTCTCGAAGTTCTATATCAGCATGATGTACCATTGAATCATCAGATTACATAGTAATGGACGGTGAAGCTTGGCTATAGACAATTTCGTAAGGCCATGATTTGGTTGCTTCATGATAGGTGGTGTTACACCATTTTGCCCATGGTAACCAACAAACCCAATGGTTAGGTTAATCACTAGTGAAGCATCGCAAGTAAGTCTCAAGGCAACAATTGATGACTTCAGTTTGACCGTCGGTTTGAGGATGAAATGTCATACTCATATTCAACCTGGTGCCCTATAATTTCCACAATTCCTTCCAAAAGTTGCTCGTAAAGATAGGGTCATGATCACTTACAATGGAAAGAGGCATGTTGTGGAGTTTGAAGATGTTGTCAACAAAGGCTTGTACTACGGATGCCGCCGTGTACGAATGGCATAGCGGAACAAAATGGGCATATTTAGATAGTTGGTAGACCACCATAAAAATAACTATTTTGCCTTGAAAATTTGAAAGTCGATCTTGGGTAGAGCAATAGAACTGGCTCAATAAAAAAGGTAAACAAGCACACGCACAAAGAAAACAAACAATAAAGACAACACAAGAATTTACATGGTTCGGCAAATAACCTGCCAACATCCACCAGCCAAGATTTGATAACTTCTTCATTTTCAGAGAAACCAGTATAGAACATTGTCTCCTCTTGATTAATTCACAACCTAAGCCTAGAGACCCTTGTACACCCCTCTCAAGTCACCTTCTCAATGAACCCAAAGAAGAATAGCTATCTCCTTCCCTCAAACATTTCTCTAACCTTTGTCCACACCCCCAGAGTGCTTAATCACGTTCTATTATCTTCACATTGAAACCCTAGACCTATAAGCACACATTTATAAGCCTACATCAGAGTCGTAAGTAAATAGAAGGTCTCAAAATCGCACAACTTGCCAAATTTTGACTGATCACGTTGAACTTGTGCAAACCATTTGGCAACTTAGGGGGACCGTTCGACTGACCCTAAAACTGATTAACTACCTTAGGGGAACCAGTCGACCATGAAGGGGGATCCGGATAAAAATTTATGTGGAAACTGGATCCCCTAGATCTTAACACCATTAAAAAACATTAAAATTATCTAAGAGTTTTAGTCATATCACCTCGGTGAATGTTTTTCATCGGTGAAGCTTAATCCACTCGAACCGTCAGAACTCTTTGTAGAGATTTCTCCGAAAAAATACTAGAAGTTCGATCCTTGTTCTTCGCTATCTCCACGAAGCTTTAGAATCTCCTTTGGAATTATAGAAGCAAGAGGAAGAAGATGGATCAATGGTGTAGACCTTCTATCACCAATAATACTAAGGTTCAATACCCTAGATTTGCAAAACCCAACTAGGACCACCAATATAGCTCACGAAAATCCTTAGGGGTCTCTCCTAGGGCTCACGGTTTGGAGAGAAAGAGGAGAGGAGAGAAAAAATTCTGGAGAATTCTACTTAATGGTCTAGGGTGTTGGGGGTATTTATAGACTAGGATCTTATCCTAATCCTACTCCAACTTGATCTTATCTAGTAGGATTTATTAATTAACAATAAATCTTATTATTAATTAAATAAACTCCTACTTAATCTATAACTACTTTAATTATAGTAATCCTATTAATTAAAGAGTCCCTATTATAAGAGGATTCCTTAATTAAAATGGATAAGTCAACATCCTACACCAAAGTAGGAAACCTAGTCAAACTAGGAATCCAAAAGGGGGGGCGTGAGCTTCTATGGGGCGTGGGATTTGAGGAGTTAAAACTCCTTATTGTAATTTAATTACAATAACATCTTAATCCTAATTGCAATCCAACACTTGGATTTTAATTCCATAATAAAAGGAATTATATTTCAATAATTATTCAATTAAAAAAATCCTAATCCAATTAGGATTCCTCAAGTGGGCGCCCCACCCTAGGGTTTAAACCCATGGGCTTTGGCCCATATTAAAGGTCTATTTTAATGGGTTTATGGATATGGGTCAAACCCATTTCCCCTTTAATTATGTTAATTAAGCAATTACTAAAATAATCCCTTAGTTTAAATTAACAATTAATTTAAACAATAGATTAGCTATTAATCAATTTAATTAAATGATTAACTTTTAATCACTTAAAATAATTGATTAAATTTTAATCAATTATTGAGCTTGTATTTCTTATGTGAGCACCTCCATAGATTGCTCTAGGACATTCTTATCCTGGCTTATCCAATGTTATCCCATTGACCCTAAACGAGAATTACATTGGAATTACAAGTGACGTGAGATATCCATGTTGCAATTGAATCCCAGTGTATGAACATTAACCATTACGGATCCCGCCAGATGAACTTTTAAATTCAATTTATCCTTCCAAATATATTATCCCTAATGGGCCTTCGAGATTGACATACTATCTAACTCATAGCCCATTGCAAATCATCCGGGTTTCCAAGACTTATGATTAAGCCATGAGAAACAATTTCTCATGAAAAACATTTAAAAAAAATCATTTTATAAATATAATACCCTTTTAATAAAAGTATATTTCAAAACTTATTTTGTTTTCAAAATCACCTATGCAGGATTTGAACTTAATCAACTGTCTTACCCAGAACTTGGATAATCTCTCAAATTAATGAGCATGGATTTCTTGTTTGAAATTCATCATGACTCGAACAACTTTCTGACTATCCAACTGTCACTGTATTGTATTCCCTAAGTTACAAAATACATTGGTGAAATCAAAACAGTCAGATCACTGTTCGGTCATAGATGAACTTATCAGATCTAAGGATCATCGAAACTGTTCAATGTGAATGAGAGACCAACTATCTGATAGTATGTTTATGCAAGAGGTCTCTCATTGAATACAATCAGTCAGTGTACATTTAAGCACCCATATGCTGATGTGTAGTCTCCACTACAATAGTTCGAGATAGAACTACATCTCAACTATTGAGAACATCTTAGCATTCTGGCAGCCATATAAGTAAAGTGCCCAGCTTCACCCACAGCTGTGACTATATAAGGTATAAAGAACCGGAAAGTTATATCTACCTGTGATAATCTAATCACATAACTTTCCTACAATATATCCTATGGACCTTTATCGATATCTCATATCGTATAGATCATCTCATGATCATGGTCAATTACCCATAATGAATACACAATAGATTAAGAAGAAGCATTTATTAATCAAATTAATAAGGTTCTAACAATCTAAATGACTTTTCTAGGCATCATGTCCAACAGACCAACCCTAAAACTGGTCGAATGACCTAGGCGGATCGGTCGACGAACCTTGAAGTACTTGAAGTCACAACTCAACAAACTCCACCTTGGCAAAAACTTCCAGCACCGCCACAACATCCTCCATCACATACTGAATACCACGACCAAAAACAAGAGAACTGATTTGCTAATCATCAAGCAAATCTCCAAGACAGAACATTGCATCACCTATATCTGGGACACACCTCCACCTTGAACCAAAACCTTTCTAATGATTCTATAACCCCGATTTCAAATACCGCAAACTCATTTGCAATTACCGCAAACAATCATTTGGCCTTGAAACACACTAGCTACACGCCCTCAAATAACACCAGAATGTCATCCACTTGATTCGATCAATCATAGCCAAATGCACATGTGTAGCCTGACAACCATCCTTCCATTTAGAAGAATCCTGGACGAGGACATAGACTTATCCTCTCCGCTAAAGGCACCTCATCATCTCATTCCTTTCAGAAACTCACTAGAATACCCGTCTTTGGACCAACTACAAAAGTGACCCTATGTAAGCTTCCTACCCTCTGTACAACATCCAGTTTTCAATTTCCTATAAACCTTGTATTAGCTCCACTTATAACTGTATTCCCATACAAGATATATAATTATTTCACTTCTTCCCCTTCATCAAAACTAAACATCCCCATTTAATTTTCAGAACGCCACCTTCAATTGCAGGGCAACTGCCCTTGGAGTCCAATTGGCCAAGGGAAATTATATTCTTCATAAATTATGGACATAGGCTACCCCTCCCAAAGTTTGAATCACTCCTTCAAACTTGGATCCATTACCCAAGGACACCTCCTGCCCTTCTTTGTGAAATATTCATGTTCAATGATTCCTTTGACCTAGATGGGGGTGAATAGGTCTTCCTAACAATGTCTACCAATCTTAATTTTATAGAGTAATCAATCAGAGTAATGGCAAACAAAGCAATCAAGTGTGCAAAATATAAAAGATAAGCAATCCACCACACAAGAGATTTTTACGTGGAAAACCCATAAAAAAAACCACAGGACCTAGTCTAGCACAAAATCCACTATGATAATTGTTATCATATACAAGATATGAATCTTATCCAACCGGACACCAAACGTTGTTCCTCGGTATAGATTCTTCGTCTAGAAGTCCACGAACTCCTCATTCAATCCCTGTAACAGCAACTCCAATTCCTCACTGGCCAACGCTTCTCAAAGTTTCTAACCACGATCTCAAAGGATCGATCTCTGTCCTCAGCGGCTTTGGCCCACTCCAACCAACACTCACACGGAGTTCACAAACTGATATGAAGGTTTAGAATAGCTCTAGTGGGATCTCAATCACATTGGAGATCAACAAATACACAACCAAGATATAAAAATTCAATCTTGCATCATCTAGAGAATGAGAGAGGAGAACTAAGGGTATCCACCAAGTGGGGATTTAAGAACCCTATGATCTTCAGTATAGTCTTTAAACTCTCTCATAACTTCCTTAGAATGAGCTAAGAGATCACCAATTAAATATTCAAGGCAAAAGCAATTGCCAAAACAGAGTTTGAATGGATTTTAGAAACAAAATATATGAGGCCCGTTCGAATGGCCATGAGAGGCGTTTGAACTGCCAGAGATTGGTAGAGATGAAGACAAGAATGGAGCACCAGGAAGGTTACTGGAATTTGTATTATTTCCATCCGTTTGAATGGCTAGCTAATCGTTCTATGGCTTTCAAACGGCTCACTGGTCGTTCGAACGGCCTGAGCATTTTTTGACTGTTTTGATCACAGAACCTCTGCTACCTCAACCAATATACCACTTAGGCCATCCAAAGACTATTTCAACACTTGGGTCAATTTCTAATCACCTAGGGTATGTGATAAAGTTTTCTAGGTCAATTCCACCTAAGGAAACAACTAGGTATCTAGGTCACTTACCATCCTAAGAGTGGGAGCAAAGCTTCAACTAGAATGTACTTCACTTGAGTCTTTGGAGCTTCATCTTCACCAAACTTGATCGACCAGAGGAACAGCGACACTAGACTTACATTGACACCATTTTGACATTGGAATTAAGCCAATATAAATTATGAATTTACATTTGGAAAGTATCAAAGAACTCTATATTTGAGCAAAAATGAAACGAAGCCCTCAAATCTAATAACTACTTACTAGAAGAATTGTTCATACCTTGAAGTCTGTGAGAACACTTCTAATGTATTCATCATTGTCCTCGTACTATTGTCGTTGAAGAATCCCCTCTAGAAAAACCATTATTTCTATCAGCACGTAGTATACACTCCCTTTTGAAGTGTCATAATTCTTTGCAATGATAGCACTTAAATTAGCATATGCCTTTGGATTTGGATCTTGCCCTGCTTTTTCTAGATCCTTCCTCCAAGTCCCTTGTAGCACCCCGAAACTTTTTGCACGTGGCTGGTGAATAGTACTTTTGGCCAAAGAGCCTTTTGTGAATTTAAACTTGTGAATGATAAAGAAACCAAGGGTAACAAGCTATGTGCATTACGTATGAAGGGTTTATTGCCCTAAAAATGATGAAAACAAGGTTGGAAACACCCCAAGGAGGCTGCTGGTGAAAAAATTCAGAAAATGGGATGTGCGATCGATCGTAGGTCCCTGTGATCGATCGCATGCAAAAGAAAAATTGAGAAAACATTCGGGTTGATATGCGATCGATCGCAGGTGGTGTGCGATCGATCGAATACAGTGGAAAATGACAAAAACCTTCAGGTCCATGTGCGAAAGATAGCTCTAAGTGCGATAGATCACACATCGCAGAGGAAATCAGACAAAACTTTCGGGTTCAAATGTGATCGATCACATTGGATCTACGATCGATCAGAGTTGGTGTGCAATCGATCATACGCGGGTGCTAAATCCGGATTTGAGGGTTTTTAACCCTTTGCCTATAAATAGGGCTTCAATTGGGGAGTTTTGGGTTTAACCTAAGCCTAGAAAAGGATTGACAGGAGAGGAAGAGATTGAGGGTTTCCAAGGGACAGATTGGGTTGGAGATCAAGTTTGGATCATCCTCACTGAAGCAAGATCTCCCTCCTCAAGTGTGGCATTCTTCCTCAAGCTTGGATTCCCAACCAAGGAGGGTTTCTCTTCAAGATTTAGAGTTAATCATCAAGGTTAGTACACCTTTCCTAATTAACTTAGTAGTAACCTAGGTTCTCTTTTAAAATGATTATGATTTGAGCATGTGTACCCCTATTCTTGCATTAAACTAATGATTCCCTACATATGTAAGATGGTGGAAGGGCAATGTATGAATAATACGCACACCAAGATGTTTGATGAAATGCATGACAAGAGAAAATGTGAAATTAATGACTATATTCATGATGCATGTTAAGTGTTTGATGAAATGCATGAATGAGAAATTAATGAATTAAATGAAGACCACGAAAGCATGATTTTGTGGAATCCTTCCTAAATGGTAAATTTGATCAAATGCTTCCATATTGCTCATATTCTCACATAATTATAAGTAGAAGTGAAGTGCTACTATGTTACCCCTTCAATCATTCATGTTAGTGTAATTGCCACAAATTACCACACACAAGCACACATGCATGCATTAACTGAGGTTTTCTAAAGTATATGTATATGAGAAACCAACTAAGAGCAAGACATATGATTCATGAAACGAATGATAAAGCCGGACATCCGGCCGGTCAAGGGTAGGGCATATCCCCAGATATGTCATACCTGGCTCATAAGAAAACAAGACAAGTTGATAATGCTGGACAGAGGGCCGGTCAAGGCTGTTGGTGCACATTTTCTATTTTGTTAAAGGATATTTATGTATCCGGCTCACAAGTTGCTTTTCTATGTTTCGCTGAAGGATACTTACTTATCTGGCTCACAAGTCGCTACAAGGGCACTAACATCTGGCTCACAAGTTAAGCATGACAAGGCAAGTCAAGACATGACAAGTGATTCCAAACAAAAAACAAGGCAAGAAATGTATGATTCCCACGAGACAAGAACAAGTTTTAAACACGACAATCAAGTTTTGGAGAAACATGAAAAGATATTTTCAAAAAAAAGTAAGAAATATGAACACGGGTTTTATACGAGGTTTTCGTATTTGTTCCATGCATGTCACAATCATAGTATTGTATTAAATATGATGTTATGAATTGTATTTAGTTATGACCATTGTAATTCGTTATTACTATTGTCAGCTAGTAGCTTGTACTCACTAAGTATTCCATACTCAGCCGTACATTTCATGTCGGCAGGTTCAGTGGATAATTTTAACCCGAAGCCATGGGTTGAAGAGGAATACATGGAAGAAAGGGAGCCGCCTATCCCGTTGCAGCCACAGGAGGATAGAGACCTAGATGAGTGACCATATCTAAACTATTGTGAGTAGGGTCTTATAGAGAGAGAGAGAGACTTGATCTTTATTTTGTATTTTGATGGTGGACATGTCCACCTTTACTGTTATGTTTTGTATATGAACTTGGAATACAAGTTCTAGAAAAAGGAAAATTTTAGTTACGCTTCCGCATTGTTTTAAGCTTCCGCACTCTATATTAGGTCCTTATTATATTATAATTGCCTTGTGAATTACAGGATGGTTTTTTAGGTCAAGTATAGTCACACCTAAAGTATCCTTTAACTCCTAGGGGGTATTTTTGGGCGTAACAGAAGTGGTATCAGAGCCTAGGCATTAGAGTCCCTAGGGTCACTTAGAACTGATACCGTGTTTGAACAAGGCTTAGGTCAAAGAGAAGAGTCGTATTCCAAGTATAGATTAACAAGTTAGTCTTAGCCATAACCGGTTAGAAACCAATCGAACTTAGTGTCCTACGCTAGGAACACAATTGTATGTTATGTCATTGATATGTATACCTTGGGTGTATTGTTATATGCTTAATGAATATTAAGTGATTGTTGAATTGGTTATAGAATGGGTATCCAAGTTAGACTCATGTTGTACTGTCGTTCTTCGGATCTAATCATGAGACGCGGTGCTCGGGGTCGTGGATACAATACAAGGGGAAATTGAGATGATGCTCCCTCAGGTGATGAGCAACCTAACTTTGCTCAAGCTTTTGCATCGATAGCCGAGACTTTGGCATTGTTAGCAGTAAGGCAACCTGCTACTCCTCCTCCTAATACCGCATTTATAGCCGCTCCTCCAAATAGAGCACGAGCAGGAATAAAAGCTTTTCAGAGGATGAGGCCTCCGGTGTTTTGTGGGAGTATTGATCCATTAGCCGTCGAAGCATGGATCCGGAAACTTAAAAAGATATTCTCAGTGTTGTTGCCTACTAAGGCAAATAAGGTCACCTGGACCACCTTTATCTAGAGGGTGAGGCCAACCATTGGTGGAGGTCCACAGTAAGGACCCGGGACTTGACCCGACAGGGTCAAGAGTGGACTTGGGGAGAATTCTTTGACGTTTTCTATAAGAAATATTTCCTGGTGGGAATGAAGGAAAAGAAGGAGGTCGAGTCTATTACCTTGTAACAAGGTAACATGTCGGTGGCAGCTTATGAAGCCAAGTTCTCAAAGCTATCTAGATTTGCTCCTCATATGATTGCTACTGAGGCTATGAAGGCCCAAAATTTCGAGAGGGGGTTGAAGGCCTACCTCAAGGATCGAGTTTCGATGTTCAGGCATGAGACTTATGCCGAGGTAGTGGACAAAGCACAATTAGCAGAGGCTAATTCCAAAGAATTCTTCAAGAGAAGGGGAATGGAGAAAGGCCAGTCTAGTGGCTCAACAGAGAAGAGAGTTAGGACTATTTCATACCAACCTTCAAGGCCAGCACAGTCACAAAGGTTGTACTCTGCACCTCAAGCTCCTCGTTCTTTTGCTCCGCAAGCTCGACGCTCGGCTACTACATAGGCCCCTCTCCCCACATTATCTTAGGCCGTGGAATATGGGCCCTCCACATACTCATATGAGCCCTGTACTTATTGTGGTAGGAGGCACTTGTCCGAAGATTGCCGGAAGATTTCTGGGGGATGCTTTCATTGTGGTGACCAGGGCCACATGATCAAATATTGTCCCCGCTTTCAAATGCCACCTCAGTCTCAAGGGAGTAGGCCCCCTATCTGGCAGTCCTCTCAGCAGATCTCATCACAGGCATCGAGGCCCTCACCATCCACATGACCACCTCACCAAGCAACTCAGGGCCGAGTCTTTACCTTGTCTGGACAGGATGCACAAGCATCCGATGATGTCGTGTAAGGTACGCTAGAATACTAAAGTTTTAAGTTGTGGATGCTTGCTATTATATGATATAATTGCTTATGTGTATAATATGTTAACTATATATGATGTGTATTCATGTTGAAATGCATTGATGTTAGTTAATTAATTGCACAGGCGCTTTATTAGTGAACGAGTGCCTAGCTCGAGTGTTGATCGACACAAGATCCACTCATTCGTTCATCTCTCCTAGTTTTGCGATGGGCTTTTCAGCTGAGTCAAGTCCGTTGGAGCGTGAGTTGACCATTTAGACTCCGTTTGGCAAGTCAGTTAACACGGACCGAATATATAAGGATTGTGTGGTTCAAGTGGGGAAGAATGAGTTGTTGGCCGACCTCATCATCCTAGATTTTCAAGATTTAGACTTTGATGTCATCCTCGAGATGGATTGGCTGTCGACTCACCACGGGCATGTGGCATGTTTTGAGAAGATGGTGAATTTTAGGTCGAAAGGAGTAAAGCCATTTCATTTTTAGGGGCTACAAAGAAGAGACATTTCCCGCTTCACAGCTTTAACAGCTTTAAGCTTAGCAAACCCAGAGGCACAAAACTCCTCAACCATTCCAGTTATAAGCGAGTTCTTGGATGTATTTCGAAGGAATTTCATGGATTGCCTCCTGATTGGGAGATCGAGTTTACGATAGAGCTAGCCCCTGGCACAACTTCGATTTTAAGAGCGCCGCCATACAGGATGGCCCCAATAGAGCTGAAAGAGTTGAAGGAGCAGATCAAAGAGTTGCAACAACTTGGTTTCATCCTACCAAGTGAGTCTCCATGGGGAGCTCCGGTTTTCTTCGTAAAGAAGAAGGAAGGGTTGATGAGGATGCGCATCGATTACAGGCAGTTGAACAAGGTCACTGACGACTTGTTTGACCAACTGAAAGGAGATAGATTCTTCTCCAAGATTGATCTTAGATAGGGGTATCATCAGTTGAAGATCAAGGCCGAAGATGTTCCAAAGACAGCTTTCAGGACTCGGTACGATCACTACGAGTTCCTTGTCATGCTTTTTGGTTTGACGAATGCACCAGTGGCATCCATGGACTTGATGAACTAGGTGTTCAGACCATATCTCGATCGGTGTGTCGTGGTGTTCGTCCACGACATCTTGGTTTATTCCCTGACATGGGAGGATCATGAGCGAGACCTTCGACTTATTCTTGAGACGCTACGAGAGCATAAATTGTATGCCAAGTTGAGTAAGTGCAAATTTTGGCTGGAGAAAGTGGCGTTCTTGAGCCATGTAGTATCCGTGCAGGGCATCTCAGTTGATTCAGCAAAGATAGAGGCAGTAATGCAATGAGAGAGACCCAGGAGTGTCACAGAAATTTGGAGTTTCCTCGACTTGGCGGGCTACTATCGAAGATTTGTAGAGGGATTCTCCAATTTAGCGTCACTACTCACATACTTGCCTCGGAAGAATGCTAAGTTTGTATGGAGTGATAGATGTGAGATTAGCTTCCAGGAGTTGAAGAAGTGGATCACTACAGCTCCTGTCCTTACAATGCCATCTAGGAGTGGCGGTTTTGTGGTATACAATGACACCTCACACGTTCTAATGCAAAATAAGAGTTTGATTGCATAAGCTTCAAGTCAATTAAAAGACCACGAAAAGAACTATCCTACCCATGACTTGGAACTTGCTGCAGTGGTGTTCGCATTGAAGATATGATGACACTATCTCTACGAGGAACAGTTTGATGTGTTCAATGACCACAAGAGTCTTAAATATCTGTTCTCCCAGAAAGAGTTGAACTTAAGGCAAATGCGATGGATGACGTTTTTGAAAGATTATGAATGTTCCATTCAATACCATCCAGGTAAGGCGAACGTAGTGGCAGATGCTCTTAGCAGAAAGCCCACTAGACTCTTAGCGTATATGATAGCGCAAGAGTGGAAGTTGTTGGAGGATGCATCTAACCTCGACATCAGTTTTAGTCTTCCTATATTTGGGACGGTAATGGCTAATGTCACCGTTAGGCCTTACATATTGGCCAGGATCTGAGAGTTATAAGGATCGGATACCGAGCTACTTGCTTATTGAGACAAGTCGATTAACAGTAATAGGAAGGATTTCACCTTAAAGGGTGATGGAACTATCACGTTCAAGGGAAGAATATATGTTCCAGCCGATGAGGAGCTTAGACGAGAAATCTTGGATGAAGCTCACCGGGCCAAGTATACAATACACCCTGGGGCTACAAAAATGTATAGAAATCTAAAGGGGCACTTTTGGTAGCGGAACATGAAGAGAGAAGTGGCCGAGTATGTGTCCCAATGCTTGGTGTGCTAGCAAGTCAAGGCTGAGCACATGAGGCTAGCAGGTCTTTTGTAGCCCCTCCCTATTCCCGAGTGGAAATGGTAGAACATTTCTATGGACTTTATTATGGGGTTGCATGGATAGCCAGGAAGTCCGATGCCATTTGGGTGGTGACTGATAGATTGAAAAAATCCATCCATTTCTTACCATATCGAACTACTTTCAACTCGAACCAACTCGCAGCATTGTACATCAAAGAAATAGTTCGGTTGCACAGGATTCCAGTGAACATTATTTCAGATAGGGATCTTCGATTCACTTCTAGGTTCTGGAAGAGCTTTCAGAGCGCTATGGGTTCCTGATTGGACTTTAACACGGCCTTCCATTCACAGACTAACGGGCAAACCGAGAGGGTAAATCAGGTGATAGAGGGCATGCTTCAGACATGCATGCTAAACTTCAAGGGCAGTTGGGAAGATCACTTGCCTTTGGTTGAGTTCGCTTACAACAACAGTTATCAAGCGAGCATCCAAATGGCATCCTTTGAGGCCTTGTATGGGCGAAGTTGCAGGTCTCCTTTCTATTGGGATGAAGTTGGGGAAAGGAAGGTGTTGGGCCCCGAGTTGATTGAGCAGACTGCAAACAAGGTCAAGGTTATCAGGGAAAGGTTGAAAGCTGCATAGGATCGACAAAAGAGCTATACCGACAACCGTAGGCGAGATCTTGGGTTTAGTGTTGGAGATTTAGTGTTTGTTAAAGTTTCACCGGCAAAGGGTGTTATGAGATTTGGCAAGAGGGGAAAGCTCAGCCCGAGGTATGTGGGTCCATTTGAGATCATCACCAGAGTGGGTGAGGTGGCTTACCAGGTTACTCTACTCCACCATATGGCGGCGGTCCACAATGTATTTCACGTTTCTATGCTCCGGAAGTATATCCTAGATCCATCCCATGTCATCGAGCTTGATCCAGTAGAAATTTGGTAGGATATCATACTAATAGAGCAACTAGTGCAGATATTGGATAGACAAGATCAAGTCTTGCGCAACAAGACTATCCCATTGGTTCTAGTAAGATGGCAACACCATTTGATAGAAGAGGCTACATGGGAGCGTGAGGCCGAAGTGAAAGAAAAATATCCTCACTTTTTTGTCTAGCTCTTCTTGATGATTGTATGTACTGGTTTTCCTGTATCTCTATGTATTGTCCAAATTTTGGGGATGAAATGTTTGTAAAGGGGGAAGATGTAGAACCCCGAAACTTTTTGCACGTGGCTGGTGAATAGTACTTATGGCCAAAGAGCCTTTTGTGAATTTAAACTTGTGAATGATAAAGAAACCAAGGGTAACAAGCTATGTCCATTATGTATGAAGGGGTTCTTGCCCTAAAAATGATTAAAACAAGGTTGGAAACACCCCAAGGAGGCTGCTGGTGAAAAAATTTAGAAAATGGGATGTGCGATCGATCATAGGTAAGGTGTGATTGATTGCATGCAGAAGAAAAATTGAGAAAACATTCGTGTTGATCTGCGATCGATCGCAGGTGGTGTGCGATCGATCGTATACAGTGGAAAAGTGACAGAAACCTTCGGGTCCATATGTGAAAGATAGCTCTAGGTGTGATCGATCGCAGAGGGTGTGCGATCGATCGTATGCAGAGGAAATCAAACAAAACTTTAGGGTTCAAGTGCGACAGATCGCCCCCAGGTGCGATTGATCGCATTGGATCTACGATCAATCGTAATTGGTGTGCGATCAATTGCACGCGGGTGCCAAATCCGGATTTGAGGGTTTTTAACCCTTTGCCTATAAATAGGGCTTCAATTGGGGATTTTGGGTTTAACCTAAACCTAGAAAAGGATTGAGAGGAGAGGAAGAGATTGAGGGTTTCCAAAGGAGAGATTGGGTTGGAGATCAAGTGGAGTTCAAGATCAAGTTTGGATCATCTCACTCAAGCAAGATCCCCCTCCTCAAGTGTAGAATTCTTCCTCAAGCTTGGATTCCCAACCAAGGAGGGTTTCTCTTCAAGATTTAGAGTTAATCCTCAAGGTTAGTACACTCTTCCTAGTTAACTTAGCAGTAACCTAGGTTCTCTTTTTAAATGATTATGATTTGAGCATGTGCACCCCTATTATTGCCTTAAACTAATGATTCCTTACATATGTAAGATAAACTAAGTATTGAATGATGGAATGGATGAATGTGTGGTTGAGGCGATTGGATGCCATGTGGTTGTGGTGAATGTTGT
This sequence comes from Tetracentron sinense, assembly GCA_015143295.1. Taxonomy (NCBI): domain Eukaryota; kingdom Viridiplantae; phylum Streptophyta; class Magnoliopsida; order Trochodendrales; family Trochodendraceae; genus Tetracentron; species Tetracentron sinense. Next base: position 4,978,532 of record CM026574.1, on the reverse strand, counting down.
GTGATGGAAAATGGTGGAAGGGCAATGTATGAATAATGCACACACCAAGATGTTTAATGAAATGCATGACGAGGGAAAATGTGAAATTAATGACTATATTCATGATGCATGTTAAGTGTTTGATGAAATACATGAATGAGAATTTAATGAATGAAATGAAGACCACGAAAGCATGATTTTGTGGAATCCTTCCTAAATAGTAAATTTGATCAAATGCTTCCATATTGCTCATATTCTCACATAGTTATAAGTAGAAGTGAAATGCTAATGTGTTACCCCTTCAATCATTCATGTTAGTGTGATTGCCACAAATTACCACACACATGCATGCATTAACCGAGGTTTTTTAAATTATATGTATATAAGAAACCAACCAAGAGCAAGACACGTGATTCACGAAACAAATGATAAAGCCGGACATCAGGCCGGTCAAGGGTAGGGCATATCCCCGGATATGTCATACCTGGCTCACAAGAAAACAAGACAAGTTGATAATGCTAGACAGAGGGCTGGTCAAGAATGTTGGTGCACCTTTTCTATTTCGCTGAAGGACACTTACGTATCCAGCTCAAGAGTTACTTTTCTCTATTTCGCTGAAGGATGCTTACGTATCCGGCTCACAAGTCACTATAAGGGCACTAACATTTGGCTCATAAGTTAAGCATGATAAGGCAAGTCAAGACATGACAAGTGATTCCAAACAAAAAACAAGGCAAGACATGTATGATTCCCACGAGACAAGAACAAGTTTTAAAAACGACAAGCAAGTTTTGGAGAAACACGGAAAGATATTTTCAAGAAAAAGTACGAAATATGAACACGGGTTTATACGAGGTTTTTGCATTTGTTTCATGCATGTCACGATCATAGTATTGTATTAAATTTGATGTTATGAATTGTATTTAGTTATGACCATTGTAATTCTTTATTACTAGTGTTAGCTAGTAGCTTGTACTCGCTGAGTATTCCATACTCAGCCATACATTTCATGTTAGCAGGTCCAGTGGATACCTTCAACCCAGAGCCTTGGGTTGAAGAGAAATACGTGGAAGAAAGGGAGCTGGGTTTGCTCTTTAATTAATGTATTTTTCGGCCATCCACGCAGTTCGAAAAAGTTGTACAAAAGCAGATAAACAATCACCACCTAGATGCTCAATCAACACCCGGGATCGCTTTCAAGCGAGATATAGAACACGTACCTACCCGTGGGCTATGCCACGGGGTCGCCTCCGTGAGGTAGGGAGGGGTAATGGGCTTGGGCCCACTCCGAGCTAGTACTCCCTACTCACACTCCTTCCCTACGCACAAGTTAGTGCACAATAAAATGTAGGTCACGTAATTGGGAATTATTTTTGGAAGGTGGCTGCCTTTAAGGGGTTGCACACAACATTCAATTAATTAGGCAGATTAATTAATTTCCAAATTTGAGTTTTAATTCAAACTTAGTAGTTTCCTAAAGTAGGGAACTACTATTTCTAAATTTTCCCTCAAGTTTTGGAAACCTTCCAATTTAAATTGGTGAAATCAGGGCAAACTTCCCAAAATGGAATTGTGTTAAAGATAGACTTTTTCCACTATAAAGATTTAGAAATTTTTTTGAAAATTAGAAATTTCCAAAAAAATATGCTAAATCTCTAAAAGATATGGGAAAATGCCTAAAATTAATAAAATTCTTATTTGAAAAGTCTCCAAAAGCAATAATTCCCAAAATACTAATCACCTAAAAAAAAAAACAGAATGTAAATCTAAACCTAACACTTTTTTTTTTTTTTGTTGTTGTTGTTTTTTTTTTTTTGTTTTTTTCGCTCAAGGGTTGCTAAGCCCTTGAACACATATCTAAAAATAAAAAAAATAAAAAAAATTATGTAGAAAGTCCTAAATTATTACAAGTTGCACTCGGCCATCCGAGGCTTAAAAAAAATAAAAATAAAAATAACCAAGTAGAAAAGAAAGAGAAGAAGGGGATCCCAAATCCCTTGCTGTTTTTTTTTTTTTTTTCTGAAAATTTTCCTTCTTTCTTTATGCACTTCCTTCACCCAAGCGGCAACGGCGCCATTTGAAACAAGGTTTTTCGGTCGTTGAAACGAATCACCCTATTTCAACACTTAAATTAATCCGAGACCTGCAAACATATGAGAATGGTATAGGGCTTGTGTCAGATGTCGAATCCTCACTCGGGGTTAGTTAGGTTAGTGCAATAAAGAAAATAAAATAAAATAAAATAAAGAAAAGAAAAGATTAAAATGGTAGAGAGATGAGAAGGGTGGATTGATTTTTAAAACAATTTTTTTAAAGAGATTATCAAGATCTACTAATGAAATAAATAACATAAATTAAAAGGCATGATATGTAAGCACAAACTAACCAACGTTAAAGAATTTTATTAATTAAACCACAAGTCACTATAAACCTTTAATTAAAATTAATGCAAGAACAACCTTAAAAAAAAAAAATGCCAAATGTGACAATGTATTGCTCCCACCGGTGTAGGTGATTGCCGGAGATGTGTCCGCCTTGATGAGGTTGAGAAGCCGTGAGATGAGAGGGGACTTGAGAGATGAGAGAAAGATGAGAGAGGTGTGAGAGGTAGTGGGGTCTTGGAAGATAGACTAGATGAGGAGAGAATGGAAGTGTACGACCAACACCAAGACAATGAAGTGAAGAGAAAGGGGGTTAATTGAAGATAGCTTGGATGAGTTTTTTTTTTGGTGGAACCGTGGGATATGTATATATAGGGAGAGGGGTGGCTACTAAAGTTTTGGAATTTAGAAAAGTAGAAAGTTTTTGAATTAATCAAGAAGAATGGAAAGTGGGAAAGTAGGAAAGTGTGGCCACTAATCTCTTAGATATTAGGGTTAGTGAAATGGGTGGCTAGGATTTATGTGAAGAGAATTGGATGGCTAGGATTTGGGAATGAGATAACAAAGGTTTACTAGATTAGGGTTTTGATTAGGGGTAACTAGGAGTGGACGGTTTTGATTTAAAGCCCTAGGGATGGATGGTATTGGAATTAGTAACTAGGAAAATATTTATGAAAATGGGAAGTTTTTGAATTAGTCAAGGGAAGGTTTTGGAAATTAGCAAGGATTTCTAATGGCTAAAATAGAAGGTTGGATACAAGGAAAGTGGGGAAAGTAGGAAATAGGAAAGTGAGGTGTAGGGATGATATGGACGATCATGGATAAGAGTAGATTAGGGTTTTGCAAATGGAGGGTGGCGATTAGGGTTAGGATAAACTGGGTGGCTAGGATTTAATTAGGATATTGACAAGAAAAGGTGGCTAGGGTTAGGAGAGGATTAGGGTTTAAGAGAGGTGGATAGCTAAGATTAGGAGAGAGAGATTAGGTTTTAGAGAAAATAAAAAAAGAAAAGAAAATGATGGCAAAGGGTTTTGAACCCTGGTCTCTAACACAGTCTCCCATAGATTTCACCAACTAAGCAAGCTTTTCTCCTTTGTCTTGTATAGTGATCTTTATTACTCAAGTCCTCTTTCTTGGAAATCGAATCTTCAGCTCCCTAGGCTTCATTCTGTAATTGTGATCTCTTGGCTTAGCCCACACTTGGCCTGCATTTACTTGGTATAGCCTGTTGGCTCTTTAGTCTTCGGTAATGGGCTTTGATGCTTAACTACGGTCTCCGGTCCTTGAGAATTGTCCAGTTAGAGTTCCTGAGATAGTTAAAACACATAATGAGATTTCATCGAAATGGCTCAGTATCTAGACTTTCAAAAATGTGTTTAAACTATGCAAATATACCATTTTGACCAGAAAAGTGTGTTCTATGCAATGGAGAAAACTCTTACGTAGAAAAGTTTTTAAAAATAAAAGTTTTACGTAGGAGAGTGCAGTAATGTTCAAAGGATAATCGTGAAAAACAAACACTTTTAAGCGAATATCACCTAGAAATCTCAAATCTCATATCTTGAGCTATTCAACTCTAATCTTTGGGAGATTTTCAGTGAGCTATCAAGTGATCATTCAGCTCGTTTTAGGAGCAAATTCTGATTTTAAACACTTCTCAACAAGTGTATTTGAAAATCAAGAATCGGTGGATTCTTGTCCTTGAAGCGGGGAGCTTTGTAAAGTTAAGAGAGGATTGTTCTCTTGCAAATAGGCTTGAACTTCGCCTGTAAGACGATTGTAAAGGTCTGATCCTCACCCGTAAGGGGATTGTAAAGGTTTAATCTTCACAGGAAGAAGATCGGCGATTAGTGAAAATCGTAGTGAATCCTCTAGTAGGGACGTAGGCGGGATTGCCGAACCTCGTGACTAATATCTTGTGTTTGCATTCTCTTTCCCTTCTCTTCACTTTATTGTTTTGCATTATTTGTGTAGAATTTCATAATTTCTATTCTTTTTTAATTAGTAAAATTGAAATTCCGCTTAAGGGATTATGAGGATTTTTAAATTGTCATATACCCTATTCACCCCCCTCTAGGGTCCAATTCTTGGGCAACAAATGGTATCAGAGCCTAGGTCTCTATTTTTAAAAGATTTAATAATCTTAGAGAAAAGATTTTGTTTGGCAAAAATGGATAATGTTTATGCAACTACCCTTAGAGAAGGTCAATCGACTCTTAGACCTCCCTTGTTTGATGGACAAAACTATAATTATTAGAAAGTTAGAATGATGTATTTCATTCAAGCTTTAGAATATTGAAAGTAGGTTTTTCCATAGTTTAGAATCACCCTTCTTCAACAATTATTTTTTTTATCTGATTTCTTTAAATCCTGCAGAAGACAATGCACAATGGTAGGTCGGATGTTGATTCTACACTCGGCATAGTTAGGCTAGTACAAAATAAAAGAAAGAAAAAAATTAAAAAGATGGAAGGGTGAGAATGATGGAATAAAGGGATTTTAAAAAAAATTAGGAAGAGGTATTAAGTGTCGCGCCCCAAAATCCCCCTAGGAGTTAGGTGAGACTTTAGGCGTGACATTCCTAACCTGACAAACCATCCTGCAACACACAAGGCATATATATGTATAATGGAGACATGAAACAGAGTGCGGAAGTGAAATCAATGCGGAAGCGTGAACCCAAAATTTTCTTTTTTTATACATTAACGGTATTCCAAGTTTTATACATCAACATGACTAAGTATAAGAGTGGACATGCCCACCCATCAAAATACAAAACCATAAAACTCTCTCTCTCTCTCTCTCTCTCTCTCTCTCTCAGTAGTCACCCTGATAAGGCCAACTATCTAAATCTCTTGCCTCCACTAGAGGCGCTACTGCAGGCTCTACATATGGCTCCTCCTCACCATAGTCGTCCTCGACCCAAAAACCCGGAGCACATATATCAAACGGTGTACCTACCGACATCAAAATATATGGCTGAGTATTAAAACACTCAGTGATATAATACAATTCATAGCATACTAGAATTTAAACAATGTATTCATGAGCATGCATGAAAAATAAAAGCAAAACCTCATGTAAATCATCTATGCATAATTCATAGCTTGTACTTGAAATTATTTTATTGTATTTTTCAAAACTTGCTTGTCGTGCTTCAAATTTTATTCTTGTTCTTGTTTGAATCATACTTGTCTTATCTTGCTTGTTTTTTCATACTTGTCTTTATCATGCTTGTCTTGTGAGCCAGATGTTAGTGCCCTTATAGCGACTTGTGAGCCAGGTATGTAAATACCTTTTATCGAAATTCTTGAAAGCAAGTTGTGAGCCGGGTATGCAAATACCCTTCAATGAAATAGAAAAGACACACCAACATCCTTGTTTTCTTGAAGCCAGATATGGTATATTCTTGGATATGCCCTATCCTTGACCAACCTAAAATTCGGCATTATCATTCTTGCTTGTCTTGTTTTCTTGAAGCCAAATATGGCATATCCTTAAATATGCCCTATCCTTGACCGACCCAAAGTTCAGCTTTATCATTCATTTTATGAATCACTTATCGTGTTCTTTGGTTTTTGTTTTTGGCCAGGTAATGACCCTAAAGGGGGGGTGAATAAGGTCTATGGCAGATTTAAAAATTTATGGACTCTAAGTCCAAGATGCGGAATTAAAAAATATTTGCAATACAAGATTAATCAAGAAAAGTACTCAAAGTAAAAGAGAAGAGTTAGAAGAAACAAAAAACATGGAGATTTGTTCACAAGGTTCAGCATTCCAGCTTACTCCCTGCCTCAAGCTTATAGCTAGAGGATTCACCACGATTCCTTAATCGCACAGACTCCTTCACTGGTGGAGCCCAAACCTTTACAATCTCTCTTACAGATCGAGATATTACCTTTACAAACTCTCCTTTAGGCTGAGCTAAAACCTTGCAAGAGCACCTTACTCTCTTGCTAAAAACTTAAGCAATAGCTTCAGTGCAAGAATCCTAGATTCTTGACTAACCTCAATAAATGAGTTTGGATTTGAAAATCTGAAATAAAAGCTCCTTGAATGAGCTGAATAAGAGTTTAATATAATTTCTAATAAAGTCTCTCAAAAGAAATTGGAGTTGAATGAGCTCAAAAGAAATTTGGGGATTTCTATGTATGTGAGTGAGTGAGAAATCAAAGTAATGAATGAGTGATCAATAGAAGTTATTTAAGTGATCAAGAGTTGTTGTTATTTCATAAATGAACTCCTTTTATAGCACTTGATCCAATATAGCCGTTGAAGAAACATTAAATGCGTTTTAGGCCGTTGAAAACTAGCCGTTATAACGATTTTCTATTTCAGACTTAAATTCGTCGATAAAGTGAAGTTCCCACTTGAATTCATTGCCGAATTATGAAGACAATAAGCAAATTTCATTTTACTGTCATCAATTCGTCACCGAATTCAGATGACTCTGAGAATTCGTCGACGAATTCAGAACAGATTTTCTAAATTCTGTCTTGGATCAGACCAAAGAGATGGGAATGAATTCCTAGGTCAATTAGCTATGCTTTTAATATGATTTTATGATTCCTTAGGGCCTTAGAATGATGAACAAAAAGTGTCCTAGGCTCCTATGGTCAATCTATGATCTTTGAGCATTCATCCTACCATTCTTTAGAGGACTTCTTATATAAGTCCTAGACACTTTCAAAGAAAAAAAGAGAAAATACAATTTACACGCTTCTTGAGAGATGATCTTGGGTCTTGATGATTTGACATGTCTTCAGAGACCCGACTTTGACTAAGGTCTTATCTTGAGTCTTCAATTGTATACTTTAAAATGAACTTGCTCTTGGATAATGCATATCCTTTTACCATAATTGGAGTGCTTTCTTCCTTAGAATCTGAAATGCTAAAGCACTTGAACACATTTATTAGTACTTTAAATTTCATTTCATTATTGTGTTATTATCAAAATTAGTAGGGGTGCCCAAGGTTGTAACCTTGAGGCTAACAATCTCCCCCTTTTTGAGGATGACATAATAATGTAATGAAATGGGATTGAGCTCCCCCTCAGAATATGAATTAAGTAAAAACATGAGGTAAGCTCCCCCTAAACATATGCATATACAAATTTGATGTAATTTTTACTTAGATGCACATCTTAGATAGGTTTAATAGGTATATTATTATGGAATAATATCAAGAGAAGTTAAACAAAGGTAATTTTATCTTATCAATTTTTATTATAAGAAATCAATTTTATATAAACAACCAGTTATGATACCAAAAAATGAGATGATCTTTGAATGAAGAGAAGTTCCATGATATAATTGAACAAGATATGGTTTTGAACCAAGAGAAGTTCCATAACAAGATTATTCAATTTTCAACAAATCTGATCAATTCATTTTCACAATTGAGATAAGCTAAATGATATCACTTTACTGCCAAGGAAACAAAAAAATGAAACTCATTCATTTCAGTCAAAAGTTTCAATTTCATTTCAGTAAAATTGTCAACAGTCAAATTTTCAATTACATATCAAATTATCATTTCATTACATAACAGTTTTTCTCCCCCTATGTCAACATAAGAAAAAAAAACAAAAAAATTGGAATTATAATCCATCTTGCTTCTACTTCTTTATGAGGTCTGCAACTTTTTTGAAAATATCCTCTAATGGACCTGCATCCTCATCCTTATCCTTTTGGACTTCTTGAGTTGCCTCTTCTTTTTGTTCTTTTTCATCTCCATCATCATCTGAGTTGCTGCTACTTGAAACTTCATTTGAAGAGTGAGGTATTGAGTGAAGTTTGGAGGATTTTGGAGGTTTGGTTTTTACTACTTTGAAGGACTGCTTTTTCATTGCAGATACTTCAAGGGATAGCTGATTTATTCCTTTGGTCATTTGAAGTAGAATTGTGGCTTGCTTTCCAAGATGATCAGCTACTTTCTCCACTGTAGGCCCTTGATGCTTAAGGTGCTTTTCAGTATCTTCTATTTTTCCTTTCATAACAGCTACCATGCTATTTAGAATCATGCTTTGTTCCAAAACATCTGTGCCTTTTCTCTCAATTAGTCCTAGGATGGCATCACCTCTCTTCTTTGTTACATCTATTGACATTTCAATTTCTCCTAATCTTGGTTCCAGTGATGCAGACATTTCCTTGATTTCCTTGGGAATGCTGATCATCCCAGACTCAATAGCTGAAAAATTCTGTGAAGAAGATGATTGGAGGCTCTGGAAGCACTCCCTGGTCTGTGACTGGGTAGCTACCATATTGGCTCTAGTCTCATCCATAAAAGAAAGCATTGAAGCTCTCATCTCTTCTTGAAATCTCAGCTGGCTCATCCTCATCTCCATCTGGAACTGCTCCAAACTGGAAGCCGTGGAGTCTATCTGGCTTGCCATGATGTTCATCTGCTCCTCAGATGTAGCTGTCCTGCTGGGACCCTTATAGAAGTGACCAGGGTCCTCAAAGTGAGGAGACTCATATCTATGAGAGCTCTCTGGAATCTCTCCAGCATCCACTACAAACTCAGGCCTCTTATGAGCTGGATCTGACTCTAGCATCTCTGACTAGTGCTGCTGCTCGCCCTGGAGCTCTTCTGCTAAAACTGGCCTTGGCTGCTGCTCAGCCTAAATCTCATCTGCTGCTGGTGAAGGGGCTGAAGCTGGAGGGATAGAGGGAATAGAAGAGATAGGAGGGATAGATGGAGTAGATGATGGGATGGGGTCTGAAGCTGGAGGTGGAGTGGAGTAAGTGGGAGCTGAAAGGTCAATGGGAGGAAGACTGGAAGGCTAAGAGGTAGAAGGTTTGGGAGTCCATTCCTTCTCAGCATCATTCCAAATATAGCCCATCCTTTGGATTGTGCCTTTGCTATAAATGGAGGAATCATCAGCTATAACAAGGTCTGACTGACTAGATAGAGGGACATGGAAGTATCTAAAGATTTTGGTCAAGGTTTGACCAAAAGGGAGATACCCTGGTTTTCTCTTAAAAGCATCATCCATACAATGAACAATAATATAAGATAAATCAATAGGTGTGGAGTTTAGGATGCACCACATAAGGAAAACATCAAAATAGGTGAGATATTCCCTACCGCCAGACCTAGGGACAAGATTATAGGTTATAATATGGTGGATGAGTCTAGAAGTCAAAGTGAGGTCTTTGACTTTGGGTTGAAAGGGAGTGGTGAAGTCTTGTCTTATGCACATCAATTTTAGTGCTTCAACCACATCAAAGCCTTCATGTTTGGTCCTTTGACCATTCATAAAGGTTTGAAGTGAGTACTAAGGAATTCTTAAGATAGTGTGCAAATTATTGAGGTGGAAAGAAATGTTTTTGCCTAAAACAAAGGATGTGATGAGTGATTTTGATTGGTCACAATGAAAATGAGTGTAAAAAGACCTAACCAATTCTGGAAACATTATTTCGTTAGAAGATAGGAAGGAATCCCATTAAAGGGCAGCAAAGAGGGTTTTGATGTGTTCTAACCCGTAGGCATCTAGGTTTATGAAGTTAACTACTTTACCGTAGAGAGGAATACGGGGTAGAAACTTGTCCTTGACCAGCTTCTCATACTTGGAATCCTTGAATTTGGATGGAGCTGGGACTAAGCTGAACTCGAGGCTGCTTCTTTGCCCTTGTCAGTGCGAGACTTCTTCCTTGGAGGCTCCACAAACACATTCTTTGTTTTGGGAGGCATTCTCAGAAGATTGCAAAGGATTTGAGATGATTTTGGAAAGTTTTGAAAATGATTTGGGTGATGGAGCAATGGAATAGGAACTTGAGGGAAAGAAATTATGTTTGAAAATTTTCGAATTTGGGGGTTTTATTTTTACCCACGACTCAATTCGTCTCCGAAATGGGCTTTAGCCCTGAATTCATCACCGAATTAAAGTCAGGAAATTCACTTTTTTGAAATTCAGATTGACTTCGTCGATGAAGTGGATGGTCCATCCAATTTCGTCGCCGAATTGGGTACAAGAAACATTCTGTTTTCAAAATACCCAAATATTCGTCGTCGAAATCAAACCCTTGACTGAATTAGTCGTCGAATTCAGTACTGAATTTGAAGATTTGAATTATTTTTGATTTTTCAGACATTTTTCTTGAAACCAATGATTCTTTTAAGCATCCAAAAACATCATATATTATTCAAATTAAACTCATAACATGATCAAACAATTTTTAACATGTTAATTCATAGATTTTCAATTTTTGATCAATTTAATTCATTTAGACTAGTCATGCCCAATTCTCTTCTCAAAGTACTAAACCTATCAGATTGAACGAGTTTGGTAAAGATATCAGCAAGCTGATTGTTTGTATCTACAAACTCCAAAATAACATCCCCACTTTGAACATGATCTCTTATTTCTATGTGTTTAGTTCTTGAGTGTTGAATGAGATTTTTAGTCATACAGATAGCACTTGTATTATCACACTTAATTGGAATTGTAGAGTAGAAAAGTTTGAAGTCTTCTAACTGTTGTTTCATGTACAAAGTTTGAGCACAATAATGTCCAACTGTCATATACTCAGCCTCAGCTGTGGATAGGGTCACTGAATTTTGTTTCTTACTAAACCATTAAATAGAAGAATGTCCTACAAAGTGACAAGTTCCACTAGTACTTTTTCTATCCACTTTGCATCCAACAAAGTCTGCATCTAAATAACTTATTAGGTCTAGATTTGTGTCATTAAGATACCATAAGCCTGAATCAATTATGCCAAGTAAGTATCAAAAGATTCTTTTTCCAACTATAATATGAGATTCTTTTGGAGAGGCTTGAAATCTTGCACAAAAGCAAACACTGAACATAATGTCAGGTCTACTTGCAGTAAGATACAAAAGACTTCCAATTATGCCTCTATATAGTTTTTATCTATATTTTTACCTTTTTCATCTTTGTCAAGTTTGGTTGATGGACTCATAGGAGTATCAATTACTTTAATATTTTATCATTCCAAACTTTTTAAGCAATTCTTTAGTGTATTTAGCTTGATTAACAAATGTTTCTTGTTTAGTTTGCGTAATTTGGAGTTGTATGAAGAATTTTAGTTCTCCCATCATACTCATTTCAAATTCTTCTTGCATAGTTTTAGCAAACATTTTACAAAGAGATTCATTAGTTGATCCAAATATGATGTCATCTACATAGATTTGAATTATTAGCATATCATCATTTTTAGTCATTATAAATAGAGTTGTATCAATTTTGCCTCTTATGAATCCATTTTCAATTAGGAAGCTACTTAACCTATCATACCAAGCTCTTGGAACTTACTTTAATCCATATAAGGCTTTAGTTAGCTTAAAAACATGATTTGAAAATTTATGATTTTCAAAGCAAGGAGGTTGATTTACATATATTTCTTCATTAATATAATCATTAAGAAATGCAGTTTTTAAATCCATTTGGAATAGTTTAAATTCTTTTTAACTAGCAAATGCAAGTAGCATTCTTATAACTTCTAATCTTGCAACCGGGGCAAAGGTTTTTTCATAGTCTATGCCCTCCTCTTGGTTGTAATCTTGAGCTATTAGTCTTGCTTTGTTTTTAATTACATTTCCATTTTCATCATTTTTATTTCTAAAGACCCATTTTGTACCAATTATAGATTTATCATTTGGTCTAGGTACTAGATCCTACACTTGGTTTCTATCAAATTAATTTAACTCTTCTTGCATAGCAATGCCCCAAGATTCATCTTCAATAGCTTCTAGGCATTTTTAGGTTCAATTTGACTTAGGAAAGCAAGATTCATTAGATTTCTTCTTCCATGTTATCAAGAATTAAGTCTTTAGGATGATTTTTTATTAATTTCCAAGCTTTAGAAAGTTGATATGATTCTTCATCTTCATTTTCTTCCTCATTATTTATTTCAATGATTTTATCAATTGTTTCTTTATACTTGATTATTTTTATTTACTTCATTGATTTCTAGATTAGATATTTCTTTAGGAAGATTTTCAATTTCATCATCAAGTTCATTATTGGCCTTGTTAAAATGATTTGATTCATCAAACACAACATGAATTGATTCATCAACGGTTAAGGTTTTCTAATTAAATATTCTATAAGCTTTGTTATTTATTGAATATCCAAGAAAGATTCCTTCTATAGAATTGACATCAAATTTCTTAAGATGTTGTTTATCATTTAGTATGAAGCATTTACATCCAAACATCTTAAAATAACTTATATTGGGAATTCTTCCATTCCAAAGCTCATAAAGAGTTTTATTTAATTTATTTCTTATAACGATTCTGTTAATTACATAGCATGAAGTATTAATGGCCTCAGCCCAAAAATAGTTTGAAAGTTTATTTTCATTTAGCATAATTTTAGCCATTTCTTGAAGATATCTATTTTTCCTTTCTACTACACCATTTTGTTGGGGAGTTCTAGGAGCTGAAAAATTATAGTTAAAACCATTTTCATCACAAAATGACTCAATCTTTTTATTTTTGAACCTCCTCCTCTATCACTTCTTATATTGTTAATAGAATAACATTTTTCATTTTGAACCATTTTGCAAAAATTTTCAAATAATGAAGGTGCTTCATTTTTGTGGGAAAGGAATAGTACCCAAGAGCACCTTGAATAATCATCCACAATCACTGAAAAATCAAATTCGGTAAATCCTAAATCTATGTTTGAGTTGAGAACTCACAAAATCGAGGGGATGAATAGGTTTTCCTATAAGTCTATCAACCCTTTTTATGATTTTAACAATTAAGTTATTTAGTTAAGGGATGATAAAAATTTAAGTGCGGAATAAGGAAAGCCAAGCAAACTACAATACAAGGATTTTTACGTGGAAACCCTTCCGGGAAAAACCACGAGACCTAGTCCAGCCATGAGAATCTACTAAGACAAAGTAAACAAGAACTTACAAGACTCGAACTTGACTCCTTCGGACTCGACACCACGATCCTTCAGTTCTTAGTCCTCCACACCTCGAAAATTCACCACGTACTCTCAAGTCTCGTGATCAACCGCAGCCACTTGTACTTCTCTTTGTGTCTCGAAAATAGTCCACGATCTTCCGATTGATCTTCGTCAATGACGGCTTCGGAATCCACCGACCAAATCACTTACCACGATCCTTCTCGGATCGATCTCCTTTGGAAAGGCTCTGGAATACTCCGGCCAAGGTGTTCTATCTAGATCGGGTTGATGGTTTGATATAAATCAATACCTAGATGGACTCCATCAAAGGACAAGTCCAAACAAGCAAAATTGTAGCTTTAGGCTTGCAAACTCTAGGTTTAAAGGCATTAACAAAAGGGGAGGAGAATAATAATATTCCAGAGCTTTTATGAACTCTAGAAGGAGTTAAAAACCCTCTCTATATTCTCCCAAAGTTCTACACCACGGGCTAGAAGGGTTCTATATAAATAGAGAATCAAAAACCAAGTATGGAAGTTGCCAAAAGTGAAAAATAGCAAGAAAAACAATTTAAAAAAAAATTCCATATCAGGGTCGACCCATGGGGCACATTCGGTCGACCGGATGGTGCCTTTTGGTCGACCGGATGGTCCTCAGGGTTGACCCTCACTTTTCTTAGTCTCTGCCAATTTTCCTCATACAAATTCTTCTATACCTAGGGTCGACCCAAAATGGTCAGGGTCGACCTTGAGGTGCCAACCCAAATTTCAAACTTCGTTTTTGCGTCTTGCACCCTTCACAAAAGTTGTAGCTATTTTCAACACGGTTGTTTTGACATATTATGAAGTAAAATCTGAGCTACGGTTTGTGATATACGCTCAAAACAAGCAACCTTGATTTTTTGAAAAATTTCAGAATTTAAAACAAGTTTTGCACTGTTTATCTCATCACCTAGGGCCTGTATGGTTAGTCTAGGTCACTTACCACCTAAGGTATCATGTTAGGATAATTCTAGGTCAAATCCCACCTATTGTAGTATGGTATCTAGGTCACTTACCATCCTATGAAGGAAGATCATCCGAGTGGATCAAGCGATTCTTCAACGCGTTTCAACTTCACTTGTCATGGATGCTTGACGACAATGGCACAAGAACCACTCCTAGACACCTAGACTCACTTGTTTTGATATCGGAATATGCCAATACAAAAACATGGACTTTACAATCTCCCCCTTTGGCAATTCCGTGGTAAAACCAAACTGAAGTACATGACTTGACACAAACTCACCCAAACACATCAAAACGGTGAATTAGGACATTACATGACTCCAATACTCTTACATGACATCAATCGACAAACCATCTTAATTTAAGACACTTAAGCACTTGCCAATAAAAATCAGTCTGCTACAACCTTGCACCGGCACATGCTCAAGAACAAATATACCCAGTGAAGCATGTGTGGAATATGAAAATAAGTAATCACAGGTGAAGCAAGGAATGTACTGAACGAGGGAATACTACTCTAACAATCACAAAAGCATAAGTTTTGCCTCCTAGGCTGGCTACTTCATTTGGGCCAAAAAGGTCCATATGCAAGAGCTCTAGAGGTCTAGAAGTAGAAATAATTTTCTTAGTTTTGAAAGAGGATTTGATTTGTTTTCTAAGTTGGCAAGCATCACAGATTTATCTTTACAAATTTAGTTCGAGGTAAGCCTTTAACTAATTCATTTTTAGAAAGTTTAGACAAAAGATCCATACTAGCATGTCCTAGTCATTTATGTCATAACCAACTTTTTTCATCTAAAGCAGAAAAACATATCATATTTTGAGATTTAAGTTCATCAAATTCTAAGGTATAAACATTTTCATTTATATGTGCTACAAACACAGTGTTGAGATTATCTTTGTCCTTAATCATGCAAATATTAGATTTGAATGAAACATTTAAGCTTTTATCACAAAGTTGACTAATGCTAATAAGATTATGCTTAAGACCATCTACTAGCAAGACTTTTTCAATAAGAGTAGAGTTGATTTTACCGATGTTGCATATCCCAATGATCTTCCCTTTAGTATTGTCTCCAAAAGTAACATGTCCACCATCTTTGGGAGTGAGTGATTCAAACAGCTTCTTGTTTCCAGTCATATGCCTTGAGCATCCACTATCCAAGAACCATGTTGTCTTGGATGTCTTTGACTTGAAGCACACCTAAACAACGAATTCAAATAACTCCAAGATATTTTCCCCCCAATACCCAAGCTAGTTTGGATGGAACCCAAATTGATTTAGGGTTGGTTTTGGAAGGATTAGTTCCCTTGGGAACCCATCTCATTCTTGGTCTTTTATGATCAGTTTTGGAGGAAGAAGATGTTCCTTTGGGAACCCAAATCTTTTTAAATATTTTACCATTATGAAATGAAGTAGAGGGTGGAGTTTGATTATTACTTAATATTGTAGAGAAATTTTGATCATCTTGCTGTTTTGAAAAAATGTTATAGCTAAATCCTGCTTTGTTGAAAACACATCTTTGTTGGCCTAAAAGTCTTTCTAAATTCTTTTGGCCATTAATGAATGTGAGGATGATATTAGTCAATTCTTTGACCTTTACTTTTAGCTCATCACATTCACTAGATGAGTTATGAGGAGAATTTTGAATTTCATTCAATTTCTTATTTAATTCCTCATTTTCATCTATTAACATACTCTTTTCTTTTTACAAAGTTTCACATGAATGTGTGAGAGTATGAATTTCCTTTTTAAAAGATTTATTTAATTTGGCTATTTTACAAAATTTAATATAAAGCTCATCAAATGTATCTCTTATTTCATCATAAGAAAGAGATTCATTTGAAGTAGAGGTTACCTCTTCCTCATTTGTCATGAGGCACATATTTGTCACTTTCTCATCACTTGAGTCCTCTAACTTGCTTCCTTCCGAGTCATCCCAAGTGGCCATCATTGCTTTCTTCTTGAATTTGTGGCTCTTCTTGAATTGAGGGCAGTCAGTCCTTATGTGGCTAGGCTTCTTGCACTAATAACATGTAATAGGCTTCTTTTTGCTTGTCTCGGCCTTGGATACCTCCTTGGAGAACTCCTTCTTACAAGGTCTCTTTTTGGAGTTCTTGTGCTTGAGAAACCTTTTGAACCTTCTAGCCACCAAGGCAATCTCATCATCATTACTGTTGGATTCCTCATCACTTTCTTCCACTTGAGTAGTCTTGAGGGTCAACCCTTTCTTGGCTTTTGGTTCATCAGGAAGTTGGTCATTCATTATTACTTTATGGGTCATGAGAGAACCCATCAACTCATCCATAGGCAGCTTGGTGAGGTCCTTTGCTTCTTGGATTACCGTAACCTTTGGTGCCCACTCCTTGGGCAATGATCTAAGGACCTTCCTTACATTCTTTGCATTAGAATACACTTTTCCTAAAGATTTTAGACAATTGAGAATGTTAGTAAATCTGGTGAACATATCACTAATAGACTCCTATTTTTTCATTTTAAATAATTCATACTTGTGAACAAGCATGCTAATCTTTTCTTCTTTAACTTGTTTTTTCTTTCATAGGTGACTTTAAGCTTATCCCAAATTTTTTTAGCAGAGTCACATCCGGAAACTCTGTTAAATTCCTGAGGGCTCAGGATACAGTAGAGGTTGTTATTGACCTTAGCATTAGTTTGAATGAGCTTAATGTTAGCATCATTCCATTCTTCCTTTACTTTAGGGACTCTAACATTATCCACAAGTTTTGTGGGAAGATGGGGGCCATTGACTATTACCCTTCAACACTCATAATCTAAAGCTTGGATGTAATACATCATTCTGGTTTTCTAGTAATTATAACTTTTCTCCACTTTGAACAATTGAGGGTCTGGTAATTGACTGACCTTCTCTTAGGCTTGTTGCAAAAATGTGTTTGCCATTATAAAAATCGATTACTCAGATTTTTAGATCTATCTAGAGTATTAAGCTCTGATACCAATTGTTGGCTAGGTAATGACCCTAAAGTGGGGGTGAATAGGGTCTATGATAGATTTAAAATTTTATGGACTCTAAGTCTAAGATGCGGAATTAAAAAATATTTGCAATACAAGATTAATCAAGAAAAGTATTCAAAGTAAAAGAGAAGAGTTAGAAGAAACAAACACAAAGATTTGTTCACGAGGTTCAGCAATCCAACCTACTCCCCGCCTCAAGCTTCCAGCTAGAGGATTCACCACATTTCCATAATCGTACAAACTCCTTCACTGGTGGAGCCCAAACCTTTACAATCTCTCTTACAGGTCGAGATATTACCTTTACAAACTCTCCTTTAGGCTGAGTTGGAATCTTGTAAGAGCACCTCACTCTCTTGCTAAAAACTGAAGCAACAACTTCAGTGCAAGAATCCTAGATTCTTGACTAACCTCAATAAATGAATTTGGATTTGGAAATCTGAAATAAAAGCTCCTTGAATGAGCTGAATAAGAGTTGAGTACAATTTCTAATAAAGTCTCTCAAAAGAAATTGGAGTTCAATGAGCTCAAGAGAAATTTGGGGATTTTTATGTATGTGAGTGAGTGAGAAATCAAAGTAATGAATGAGTGATCATAGAAGTTATTTCAGGGATCACGAGTTATTGCTAGTTCATAAATGAACTCCTTTTATAGCACTTGATCTAATATAGTCGTTGAAGAAACATTAAAATGTGTTTTAGGCCGTTTGAAAACTAGCCCATTATAACGATTTTCTATTTCAGACTTAAATTTGTTGATGAAGTGGAGTTCTCACTAGAGTTCGTCGCCGAATTATAAAGACAGTAAGTAAATTTCAATTTTACTATCATCAATTCGTCATCGAATTTAGATGAATCTGAGAATTTCGTCGATGAATTCATAACAGATTTTCTGAATTCTGTCTTGGATCAACGAAAGAGATGGGAATGAATTCCTAGGTCAATTAGCTATGTTTTTTAACATGATTTTATGATTCCTTAGGGCCTTAGAATGATGAACAAAAAGTGTTGTCCTAGGCTCCTATGGTCATCTATGATCTTGAGCATTCATCCTACCATTCTTTAGAGGACTTCTTACATAATCCTAGACACTCTCAAAGCAAAAAAGAGAAAAAACAGTTTACATGCTTCTTGAGAGATGATCTTAGGTCTTGATGATTTGACATGTCTTTAGGGACCCGACTTGGACTATGGTCTTATCTTGGTCTTCAATTGTAATCTTTAAGTTGAACTTGCTCTTGGATAATTTTCATCCTTTTACCATAATTGGAGTGTTTTCTTCCTTAGAATTTGAAATGCTAAAAGCACTTGAACACATTTATTAGTACTTTAAATTTCATTTCATTATTGTGTTATTATCAAAATTAGTAGGAGTACCCAAGGTTGTACCTTGAGGCTAACATGTGTTCATATACTTATACGTTGAAAACTCGGTCATGCATACATGCTAGTGCCTAGTGAATGGTGGACATCATATTGGTGTGTAAATAGTTAAAGGAATAACATATGGCATTGTAGCAATGTGACATTTGTGGAAGAACCTTGAAAGCATCTTAGCACTCATTAAAAGCTTAAAATATGAAATCATGGCAATAAGCATTATACATTTGACATACATTGCATAAATCATGGTTACGTTAGCCTATTACATCCATATCACACTTATAGTTCATACTTTTTAGGTAAATCATGGTCTATTTAGGAATTTGAAAACATATGTACCCAACTACAAACATTTCAAGCTTAAAAACCTAGGTTTGGGATCTAGGTGATCACTTACGTTAACTAAAAGGGTGTTTGGTACTTACCTTTTTCAAGATCAATCATAGCTTGGAAAAAAAACTCTTGAGCAAGAAATCCAAGCTTGATGGAGAAAATCCAACCTTGAGAAGGAAGATCCTTGCTTGTAGAAGAAGATTCAAGCCTTGGAAGCCAAGATTTGAGCTCCACTTGATCTCGAACAAAACCCATATTTGGTACCCTACTCTTCTCTCTTTTCTCCTAAATATCTCTTAGGATTTGTGTTACTCTAAAACCCTCGAAAATCTCCTCTATTTATAGCCCAAGGGGATAAAACCCTAAAATCCCACATTTAGGGTTGTTTCGCGACTTTACGGTGCATGACCGTTCGAACGGTATTTTGATCGTTCGAACACATCATACCTACTGTTTTGGTTTTCAAAATTCTGATTCAATATTTACTAGGAATCGTTCAAATGGTCATGAACCGTTTCAAACGGTTTTGAGGTTCTATCTTCGATTTCTTGGTTTTTATTCATCATTCACTGGCATCGTTCGAACGGTCAGGGAGGAAACCATTCGAACTTGTCACCTCTGTTTTCTTCTAATTTTCACTTTTTCTTATTTTCTTGGAGAGCTTTACAACTTTTAAACATTACCACGGGTCCTTAAGACCTTAGAACACAGGCCATAACTCATTATTAACACCAACAACATCATTATCATAAATCACACTACCCGAACCATACATTGAACCCTTGGGCTTTTTTTTTTATTCAAAACGCACATTTCATAGCACTATTCACTAGTACTGTGCACATGAAGATTAAGATTTTGGGGGGGGGGTTCTACATTAAGACCTATTAAATAAATAAATAGCATGAATCACAACAATAAAAGAATCGAAATGGAAGTAGTAGATTTATTCATAAAATTAAGTCACTTACAAGCTTAAACTGAATTTAAACAGATTCCCAAAAATAACCAAGAATCAATCATCCTAAATGAGAACCCGTGGGATTACTGCCGGTGTTGAAGTAGGCCGGAAGTGTGTCCGCCCTTGAGGAGATGGAGTTTGTAAGCCAAAGCAAGAAGAGGGTAGAGTAGAAGGGTGCTGAGAGGGATGAGATGGGTGGAGATCGAGAGAGGAGATGAGAAGAAGAAGGTGAGAGAGGTGTGTAGTACAGCACTAAGAGAGGAGGGAAAGAGGTGAGCGAAAGAGGTGAAGAAGAGAAGGAGAAGGGGCTTTTTGTGGGAAATAGAAGAAATCCTCCATAGAGGTTAGTCCAAGAGGGTTTCTATTAGATTGAGGGAGAAGGAGAGGGAAGGGACGAAATTTGAATAGTAACTAGGAATTTTGAAAGTGGAAAGTTTTTTGAAATAGGACAAAGGGTTTCTAACTTAAAGAAGAGAGAATGGCTTCTTAGACATTTAAGAATGGAAAGTGGGGGGAAAGTAGGAGGGGAAAGGCGGTGTAGGGATTGCTTGGGTGGAAAAGATTACTAGGTTAATAGGGGGTTGGACGTCATGACTTGTAAGTAGAAGAGGTTTTTAGGAAGTGGGAGAAGCTTAGGTTGTTTTTAGGTGCATGGGAGAGGGGAGAGACGATGTGACGTGCGGGGCCACTACTTTTTAGCTTTTAGAGTTTTTGAAAGAGAAAAAATGATGGGGTGAGGGTGGCACCTGCACACTAGGTTTTCACCATGGATAAAATAAAAAAGTACAAATAATGGGAAGCGAAAGTCTTGAACATGGGCTATCGGATATGTTCTCCACTAAGTCTCACAAACTGAGCAAAATGATTAAATTGTGTCTTGTATTGCGGCTTTTAATATTTTGATTATCTCTTTTTTTGGATGATTGACATTTATACTCTCTGGTCTTTCGTTGACTCTGTGATTTTTTGGGATTATTCCCATAATTGGCCTGCATCTAACTAGGTATTAGCATGTGGTCCTCTTAGTAGAGTAATTGTTATAATGGGCTTCTAGAATTAAACTATGCCTCAAGATCTTGGAGAATCATCCACCGTCAGGATTCATGAGGGAAAATTAAAAAAAATAAAAACACGGGTTGTAAGAAAGAGTTCATCCGAAACGCTTTGTATCTAGACTTTTACGTAAATGTGTTAATTGATGATTAATCTACCATTTTGACCAACAAAAAAATAGTGCCATTTCTAATGCAATGGAGGGGGGAGAAAGAGAAAGGGGGGGGGGGGGGGGGGGAGGGGGGGGTGAGGGGGGAAAGGGGGGGGAAAGGGGAGGGGGGGGCAGGGGGAAAAACTCTTACGTAGGAAAACAGTTGATAAAAAATCAAGTGTAGGTTACGTTACGAGATTTTCGATTAAGGCCTCCTCTTTAACAGAATAATAGTTGAAATAAAAACTTTTAAGCGAGAATACTAAACTAAAAATGTTGGAAATAATAAAATAAATATCCCCACATCACCACGCCAAAAAATTAGAATGGTATCAGTAATAAGGAGAGGTAGGAATGGTCGGACAAGACGATATTAATCTTGTTCAACTCATGCCAAAGCTTATAGCAAATTTATAGTGTGCATATTTGAGTCAACAAGAGAATTTTAATCAGAATTATTCTGGCTTGCGAACTCGGCCTAAGGAAAATTTGGGATATATAAATGCAAAAATTACTGATGAAGGGGACTAATCTTAGGAAAGAAGAAAAAAATCATTGAGTTGGATTGTAGTCCATAAATAGTAATTGTTGGTAAAATGGAAATAAACGGAACAAAAACATATATGAACAGTAATGGAGCAAAATTGAGAGCATGATAATAGAGGGGTGAAAAAAATAGGGAGTGACAGAGTATACAGAAAGTAAAGAGACACAGATTTGGAGGAAGTTAGGGATAGTAATTTTTGTTTGAGCCCGAGGATTGGCAATCAAAGTTTCCAATCAAATAGGTTTTTCCAGTGCCTCCACTTCCAGAAACAAAGAAATTTCCACTTCTTGTTATATATAAATTCAACCACGCTTTTTGAAAAAAATGTTGCCCTCGATCCAAACAAGAAGCATAATCGTCAAAATGAGTTGAGCGAGGTCAGCATAAATGATATTTATTATCTAATACAAGATTTCAAAAGTATAGTAGAGAGTTTACACGCTGGGCA